>JAVFHW010079151.1:4039-40928 GCA_032159205.1 Eurystomus glaucurus suahelicus | reverse complement strand
GAGCCTGGGTGTTTTCCTGTTCTTACCTTTTGCCCTGATCCCGGGCACAGGGGACAGTGGCGGCCAGGCTGCTGTCCCTGCAGGAGCCAGGTCCCAGGCTCAGCCCGCTCACACCCCAGAGGTGCTACCTCGGGGGCTTCCCAGGGCTCCCACCTTCCTAATTCTCTTTCCCTAGGAGAGGCTGGAGCCCTGCAACCCCGCCGTGCCTTGCTGCCAGGTCTGTACCGACACCCGGCGCAGCGGGGCTGGGGGCGAGAGCCGGGGGTGGTGGAGAACTGGGGGGCTGCAAGAGCCACGGAGCCGCCGAGCCACGGAGCTGAGCTGATGGAGGAGAAGAGGGAGCCGGGGCTCTGCCTGCCAGGTTTTGTTTGCTGTTACAGCCGTGCCAGTGTTTGTCTGCTCTTTGGGGCTGGGTGCGAGCCCACGGCAGCTGCATCTGGGAGGATGAAGCTGGTTGCATATTGTTTGGGGGGGCTGCTGGGTTTTCCACTTCAAAATCGTATGATCCATACACGTTGTATGTGAAAGGACTGAATTTCTGTCTTGTGATCAGATAAAACTGGTGTTTTTGAGAAGAAGTGAGTGCAGCCCACCGCGCGAGGGTTGCTTTTTTTGAAGTGGCACAGGGACCTGAAGTGTTGTTTCATTGGATAGGGATGGATGGCCCTAGGACTGGTTGGAAGAAGCTGCAGATTTGCTAGTGAAAGGTGGGGACTGCAGAAGATGTGTGTATTTGTACAACCCTACTTGCTTCTGGGACTGCGGAAGATGTGTGTATTTGTACAACCCTACTTGCTTCTGGGCTCTGCTGTTGTCCTGTCCCTGATAGGATCACAGTGTCCTGGATGCTGCAATCTTGCAAAATTTCCAGAAGCTGGAGGGAGGAAGTGGGTCTATCTTGTGCAATGCTTTGGCCTCCAGAAAGTTTGTCTGACCTACTCATCCCTGTAACGAACAGTCAGAGAAGTGAGCCAGAGAGGTCAGTATATCCATTGCTTTATGGCGGTGGAGAAGCATGCTGTCGGCAGAAAATGTGGGAAGGTGGGCAATGTGCTGGGCTAACTTTTGCTACTGGCATAGCACAGGCTTTTTTTGTGTGTCATCAGCTCTTTAGAAGTTGCTAGAGCAGCGTATCTTCAAAAGGTATGAATTCCCCTAGACTCCCTCAGTTTCTGGTGCTTGGTTACTGATGCTTTTGGCAGCAGTACAAGAGAGAGATTGCTGGAGATTGTTGCTTAGTATCAGTTAGAATATAGGTCTTTTGATTTGCAAGAGCTGAGAAAATTGTTTTAGGAGACAAGCGTCTGTCATTAAACATCCACCTCTGTTGACATGATAAATACATTTTAACCTCAGCAAGGAAGAAAAGTATAGCTAGCCAAAGCAAATCAGTTTGCTCACCTAATGCTCAAGGACCAAATTCCCCTTGCGCTCCAAAGCTCCAAAGACTGTCACATGCGCTAGGTATATTACATGACAGAAAATTGCCTCTTTTCTTTCTAAACCCCAGCGGTTGACTGGAAGCCAGCAAACATCTCATCTTCACTGAAGCTCAGCTGTTGTAAATAAATCCAACTCAGACAGGGGCAGCAAGGACTGTGCTGGTGGCTCCAGCTGGGTTGGGTGCCCTCTACTAGCAGGGGCATCCAGGACCACGGGGCAGCCTCCAGCCAGCTTTTGAGCAGACACACCCATTCTGCTTTGCCTTTGTTGAGAATCAGCCAGGTGTAAGTCAGTTCTGACATTTATAATGTAGACAGAAGCTATATTAAATATCAGATGCTCTGCAGCTGCAAATTGCTCTATTTGAACTCAAATGTCAATTTACAGCTCTGTAGTGATATCCCTGTGATGGTTCTACCTCCCCAAAAGCAGTGGGTAAGACTGTCTTTGCACCCAGACAGGCACAGCATGCTCTCCAGCAGCTCAGCTTGGCCTCTCTTCAGACTCAGCCAAGGTCAGACTCTACATCATGCACGACGTCTCCTGGGCTTGCATTTTGCAACTCTAGCCCTCCATAGCTATAAGCATTTGGATGTTCAAGAGATTAAGATAGGAGTAGGTCTCTCATAGTGTAGTCATATTGGAGAGACGTGGTTGCAGCCATGGTCAGGGATGGTTTCTGAGATGGCACAAACATAATGCGCATGGAGTCTATCCATACTTGCTCATCATGCATCTCCAGCCTCCAGTCCCACAGTATGTCCTAGCTCCATGAGTAGCTGGATCTTCCCTGAGCTCGGCTGTCACAGCTCTCATTGTGTGCAGCATTTTTAAACCAAGAGGCCTTGGTGGCTTAAAGCTTTCTTCTCTAATTCCCCTGCAGTCTTGACAGAAGGGCCCTCTGCCAGAGATACCTCAACTTTTCCCTTCTGGAGGTGGATCTCAGGGTCAGTGCTGGGCCAGTTTTTCTTCTACTGCAGGGGGAAGATATCATCATGAACAAAGTAGCTACCAGTGGTTTATTTTTCACTTTTTCTTCTAGAGAGCTGCTTCCCATCTCTAGGAGGTCTCCCTTCCCTCAGCTGTGCCCCATGGCTCTTGCTGAAGCCACAGAGATTTGAGGGAGCAACAAGTACTCCTATAGGGTAGGTGGGAGGTGATGAGGGGTTGAGCAGTGTGAACAGATTCTGGTGTGCTTGGAAATAAGCAGAGTAGGACTTGTTCCTCTCTATGCAAGGGCCTTTGGGATGTATGAGGGAAGCAGGTAGTTGTTTTTTTTCCTCCACCAGTAGAGTGTCACCACTGCAAGGAGCTGCTCACCTGTGTAAGTACATGCCTGGAGAAACTTTTGCATAGAATGATATCCAGGTTAAAGGCATCCCAATATAGCAATAACAGCCAGCAGACAGAAAAAGCAAACACTGTAGGATCTTTGGATCTTCACAGAAGTTGTATCAAATGCATATCTTCATACCTGCTGAGAACCTGTTCATTTAGAAGCAGTATTTTAAAATGCTTTGGAAGGGGTGATTAAGCTGCATTCCAATGCTTTTCCTCCCTCCACTGACCATAGAAACTGTAGGCCATACACATCCAACTACACAGAGACGTTTATGGAGTAGAGCTGTCTCCTAGAGTCTTGCTTTTGTCCATTCATCAACTCCAGAAACCTGCCTGTGGTATTTTGCCTGCCATCCTAAACCCACGCTCTCCATGAAGGTATCACTCAGAGGAGGTCCATCCCCACCTGCCACAAGAAATCCATGGCATAAGAAAGAGAGGGCAAGCAGCAGATGACGGTGAGGAAATGGACAAGGCTCAGTGAATAAGGGCCAGCTCCACTGGTGCTGTTCGGTGCCATGGACCATGGCTGATGGGACAGTGGTTCAGGTCATTGTTGACACCTGGCGGAAGATGAGTTTTGGCAATGTCGGCAGTACACCTCCGCTGTCAGGAAAGCTGTGTGTTGGAAAGCAACCTGCACTGAGCCCATTGCTTTTGCTTTGGAGGTCTGACGCCTGTACTTAGTGCAATGGATGGATAAGCAGCAATGCATCTGAGAGCAGGCTGTCACCCAGGTTGCTGCCAACCTTAGGGAATTCCCTATGAATCACTGGCCAGTGAAAAATTTGCAGATCTGTTCAGCTTTGCCCCAGGTAATTTTTAACAGGGGCAGTTCACTGCTCAGTGCCTGCCTCTCTCAAGAGAGGTAGGATGGGTGACCCTTCAGTGTGCACTGGAAACTCCTGTGGGATAGTGTGGGATGGAGACCACCACCCCAGGTGAGGTTCCAGCATACCAGGATGCAACCTAGGCAAACCAGGTTGCTGATTTTGGGTTGGGCATACTCAGAGCTCCTCAGGGAAGCCCTATGAGGGGACTGATGGTGATTTGCAGCCCATGAGCTGTTGTCTGGCGTCGGTAGTGGGGAGTAGAAAGCCACTCTAGCTATGGTCAAAACAGAGAGCTTTTGGGACAGTGAGGTGTGACCATCTGTCGTGGAGTAGGTGACTCTTCACCGTTCTATGTAGTCCAGCTGTAAACTGGTCCCAGTATGGATTTCTGTGGAGTTGCATAGGACTTGTGCAGTGGTGGGTGAAGCCTTTAGCCTTCTTGAGATTTCAGGAGATTTTCTGGGGAACAGGAGAGTGCCCCTTCCCTCCCTTAACCTCTCCTGTTATTACCATCTGATGTGGTTGTGGAGATGGGGCTGCTCAGCTCCCTGCTGGCTTCCAGCTCAGCCAGCATGCAAGCATCCCAGAAGTGGGCAATACCTTGCAACCCTCAGAAACGTCCCAAAAGAATATACAGAGGTAGATGAGGATATCCAGCCTCAAAATGGCAATTCATCAGCACCTGAAGTGTCTTCAGTAGTACTGGTAATTATTATGAGAAATTATCACCTATCTTTCTGGAAAAAGTTGAGAGATCCAGTGAAATTCTTCATTGTTTTGTCTTAAAGTTATTGCAGTGATTTGTTAGCAGTTTTGCATTTTACAGTGTTGACACGTTCTACGCGCTTAGGAGGCGTAATCTCAGATAAAGGTTTAAACTTCTTTTTCTCTTCATTTCCTTTTTAAAGGATTTGAAAACAGCTGTGAAATGTGAATAGATTTTAACTATTAAGCTCAAGCTGCCAAGATGTTATTTCCTGTAGCTTTGAGTCATGCAACTGAAGAAATAAATTGGATCAGAATATTGTTTTGTACTGGTGATTTTTGTCTCCCTCTGCCACCCCCAGGCTCAGCTCTATTTAAAACCAAAATACCAAGACAAACTCTCATGTGTGCTCATTCTTCCTGCTGGTAAGACACCTCACTGCAGGAACTGCTTGTATGGAGCAGGGTGAGTTTGAGCCCACAGGAGCCTGACCTGGGCTCCCAGTGGTCACCCACTCACCAGGAGAAGCAGTTTGATGTTGTCTGGTGTGGGCTGGTGCCACTTATGTCCCCCAGGGTTGTATGGTGAAGAGAACAAGGTTTTCTCCACAGAATTTATCATCCTGGGCTGAGCGTCTGACTTTCAGTGAGACCAGGCTCCCAAATCCATGAAGGCACAGATGGGAGGTCTAGCACAAGGGTTCAAGCTGAAAATCAGCACAAGCAGTTGCATTAGCAATTAATTTATGTATGTTCGATCACATTAGTGTCTGCATTAATTGTGTATTTCATTCAGCTGCCAACAGCACCTGCTAGCACAGAACATGTCCAGTATCTAACGGTTCTTCATATGAGAGATGGCAGGTCGTAAGATCAGTGTCTTCTTCTCACTTCCTCTGTCTCAGCATCTCCTTTTACAGCATTTATGCTGTAACAAGGCACAGACAATTCAAAGAAGCCCCCAGATACATCTCATCTCCTGCAGTGTCATTACTGGCAGCTGGAGGCTGTGTGCACAGCTAAACTCCCTCCCGTGCAGAGGTCTTGCACACCATCGATGCATCATTAATGTTGTCCTTATGGAGGGCTGTAATGGCTGCCTAGGCCTTTTTGCGGCTTTCTGCCCAGGGGTTCATTTCATTTCATTCTTGATGCATTACAAATGATTACAATCTAGTACCTCTTAAATAAACCAAACCAGCAAAAGGTAAGTATGCTGGAGAAGCTTTTGCTAATATGCTGTCCTACTTTCACAGATTTAAAACTGTAGAAAGCCCTGACAGCCATCTTATGTGATTACAAGACTGCTGTCACAGAAGTCACCTTGAGTAACAGTACCTCATTTAGATGTGCTACGGGCAAAGCCAGAAGGAGACTGTTGTCTTTATTTTCTAGAGACATTTAAATTAGGCATTGTAGTGAGATTGTCAGTCATGTTACCTGGCTGCTGAGGCTTTGGGACTGCAGTGCTGGTAGGATTGCTCTTATTAACCAAGTTACAGCTGACATTGGAAAGGGGAAAAGGACCCTTCAGCTTCTTCTGTAAGAAGGTCAGTGCAGAGTGCTGTGGCTAGGAGGCTCTGGACCTCCGGGTGTTACCATTCTTGGTGTTATCATCTCCTGTCCTGTCTTGTCCCTGACCTGTAGTGATGCCAGTGGAAATCCTCCTAACCAGACAATTAACCACCAAACACCAGTAGCACAGCAAATTAATTTGGAGGGGAAAACAACGAACTACCCACCGAAGGACTGCTAGACCGTAGGAGGGAGGATGAAGGGAGATGCTTTCCTTTCCACTGCTGTGTAGGCAGTTACTATGGACTCCCTCTGTGTCCGTTCCCCGGGCAAATGTCTATTGGAAAGTTGCATTAAATTAGTGTGCGATATGTTTCTGTTAGAAGTTTGGTTGCTCAGTTTTGCGTGGTGTGTATCATGAGAGCTGCAGAAGAAAAGCAAGACTCCTTAACAGGGGTGGACAGGAGGAGTTTGCCACAGGTACTGAGTGATTTCCACTTACTGAACATCAGGTATAGAAGTTTTGTTTCCAAACTCAATCCTTAAGCTGAAAGTAGAGGAGAGAGGACCAAGGGAAGCCATGATCATAATATTCAAAGCCAGGGGCAATTGCTGTAGAGTGGGAGTGAGACACTCATGCCTGTGAGGTCTCAGGGGAGAAGTCATGGGCTTTAAATAGCAGCACAGGAGGCCTGGGTGAAGTATCTTAGGTGAGTGGCCAATAGCTTGGGCAGGTGTGCACCACAACAGACTGTCTGTGAAGACTGAGGAGATTTTGTAAGACAAGTGTTTATGGGGGATAGCCTCAACCTAAATAGCCTAACTTGGAAACAGGAGATGAAGGCATGCCTCCAGGCTCATCCAGCCCCTCTACCTCTGCTCCAGATCCAAGGTAGCTTTCTTGCTGAGAAGGGGAGCCAGTAAATGGAGACAGAGAAATTGCATTTTTATCTGATGGCATGCCCCTTATCTTTACTCTTTTCTAGGTAAACTGTAATTAAGGAAGAAAGAAGTGCAAAGGACAGAAGAACAAGATGTTGGTGATGTCTAACGACACGGCACTGAATTCACTTCTCTCCAAGCTGCTTCAAGACTACATGGAGCAGACAAATAGCTCTGCACCTTCCCAGGTCAGAAGTGCCAGCAGCAACCTGGAAATCATCTACGTGCTGCTGATGATTGGCCTCTTTGGCTTCTTCACTGTGGGAGTTATGCTGACCAACATCCGGGCCAGGAGGCTGGAGGACTCCCACGACCCCTACAACACCTACATTGCCACAGACATTTGGCACAAGAAGGACAGGCAGTATTTTCAAGCAAAGCTCATAGAAAATTACAAGCTGTGCTGTGTCTTTGAAAACCAGCTGGCCGTGGAGCAGCCAAGCATGCAGATTCCTGAGGCAAAGCCTTCCTAGCAAAATGGGAGAAGGATTGCAGTTTCCACAGAGACTACCCAACCAATACCCGGCATGAACCAGGCTAGCTACTTGAAAACCTGCAAGCCACAGGCACGGGCCTCAGGCTGAATAACCAATGGTGAAGCTGATGACTCTGTGATGGCTCTGGTGCTGCAGAAGTGCCTGGCCACCAGCACCTTGTTGCAATCACTGTAAGGTCAAGGATGGGGGACACACAGAGGCAGTATCATGGACTCATCAGCTTCACCTAGCGAAAAAAGCAAATGTTGGCATTGCCAGTGTGAATGCTTGCAGTAGTGTGAATGCTTGCAGTAGTTCATGTAATTAAAACCAAACAGGATCAAACACAAGCTAGAGGAGTTAACTGCCAAGTATGGCTTAGGTCATCATTTTCAAGTAAGACCAGTTTCTTCCAAGAAAAAGTAGCTGAAATACTTCATTTGCAGTTTTGTTCAGCATAGAATAATCATTTTGTATTTCTTTCAGGACCATGCACCTCTTTGAGATAAAATTTTAGGAAAAGATTCCTGTTTGGTTTTTTTTTCTGAAAACCATTCCTGTAGAAAAATGCAGACTTTGGAGGGAAATTTTTTCGTGACTGTCCATAATTACTAGCGGGTACTCCAGACCGGTCTTGCTGGCCACTTTTGGTTTTCCTTCTCATGGATGGGAGGTGATTCTGGTAGCAATGTCCACCCTTGTGACAAGGAAAGATTCAGCAGCTCACCGAGTATATGCTATGTAACAGCGTAATGTTTCAAGAGTTTCAATCACATTTAGTTATTGCACAAGATCTAAGTGCTAGCCCTTGGTTGGAAAGTGAATTTCCAGTCTGTGAAGAGCAGTTCCAGAAAGTGTCTGACATTTCATCACTGATGTAGCTTATGTCTGTACTTAACTTAAAGCCCACGAGCAGTTCCGCTAGCCCCCAAGAGCAGCTTCCGTCAGTGTAGCTGTTTAACCATTGCAGTATCCAACGTGAGGTCCGTGCCAGCAAGGTTTTCCTGCCCTTGGCCCCCTTACTCCCTCCTTCATCAGGCCGTGTGTCTGCTGAGCTGCAGGGGCACGATGGAAGCCGAACTCGGCTTCTGCAGCAGCAGCTATCATCTTTCTCTGTTAGAAGGGAGAAATACGGCTCCCCTGGACATTGTGTTACTCAAAATAGCAACCTCACCAGCTTGAAGCCTATTTTCTTGTTTGGGATCAAAGAAGCAATGGTCTGGGCAGGAGGAGGTTTTATTTCTCCTCTGCAGATACACGTCCCATTTTTAGCTACTGGAGAGGAAAGAAAAGCGGGAAAGGCTTGAAAGAAAGTTGTGCAGAGCAGCCGCTTCAAAGGCAAGGCAAGGGCAGATAGCTACCCAAGTATTTGGACGGGCAAGCAATACCAGTCACAGCATATCCCTTTTCCATACATACGTTCTTCTTTAGCACTGCAGTTTCATTAAAGTAATATTCCAGCCACATTTGTGTTCCCATAATACTTAGGCCAATTAAAAATACAGGGTACTTTTAAAAAAAGATATATACATGTGCCTACCATTAAGCTGAGGACAAAATACATGCTTTCAGTGTCTTGAACAGCTTGGAAAATCTCCATCAGCTTAATTATCTGAGTCACTTTTTCCTTTAGAGGAATGTAAACCAAAGCTAAGCTTTGGAAAAATGTTGACTACTCAGCTTGGGCACTGCTCTTTTGGGATCTCACCATGCAGTCTGTTTTTTTTGTGCATTTCCCTCCCCCTGTGACAACGCAAATGCTCTTGCTTGCTGGTTCTCCAGAGGCAGACTCGTGAAGCATTGCTGACAATGTTTAAACTTGAATCAAATAGGGCCTTTAATTGCATGAAAACCCTTGAACATTAAGGTTGTCAAAAGGGCTTCCTCCTGCAGCTTCCCCTCAATCCCAGGTCTTTTTAGGTATTTTGGGTCAAAGCACTTGCTGGTCGCCTTATTTTAATAGCACTGGAGTAGTTATTTGTGAGAAGGGTGATTGTCAGCATTAGTTAGCTTCCACTTTTATTTTCCAACTCTACCATTTTATTTATTTAAGAGAGAGGGGAACCACTGTGCCTTATACAATGCTTTCCTGTGCCACCAGGCTACAGGCTACAAATCACCCTTCGCTGGCAGTTGTAGACTCCCACTGTGGGCTTTCATAGTACCTTCCAGTCTTGTAGTTCTCTTTTTTCCCCCCTATTTTTTCATTTGTACAAAGCAATAAAATATGAATTACAAACTACACTTGCGGCCTCAGATGTTATTTTCTCCTAACCTGTTTCACAAGCTCACAGAAAGAGTGCTGATACTACCTGATGGGCACCCACTCACCCGTCTCCTTTCTACACCCTATTAACCAGGGCCAGGCCTGGGTGCTGGGATATCTCTCGGTACACCTAGATATGGAGAAATATCAAAATGTCAGGAGCAAATTCCTCACCTCAAGTAAACTCCCAGGGTTTGCAATACACCAGGCAAGCTTGGCTTCAGTGTTTGGTGCAGCAATCCCAGTTACACATAGCTTTCCACTGCAGCCCCAGCAGCACCTGCCCTAGAGAAGCCTGGGTTTTGTTGCACCCACCTCAGAAATGACACTGGACCAGGCAAAAGGGGTGGGGTAGTAGTTGCCCCAGCAAGGGAGGAAGGTCTTGTGCCCACCTGGAGCCCAGTGGCATAAGTGGCTACAGTTGGGTAGCTAGCCATCATGGGATGCTCTATTGATGCAAATTTTTTTAAGGCTAGAAAGGATCATTCTGGTCACAGAAAACATAGGAGTACAAATCAAGAGATCTTAAGGGTTTAGGTCAACCAAGTCTCTCTGCATGTGCTCCTTGAAAAAGTTCTGAAATCCCTTTCTAATATAGTTTTGGATTACATAAGAACAGTTTTGGAGATGTAAAGTGTGAGCCAAGCTGCAGCCTGCATTGCTGAGCATCCTCCGGGGCTTGCAAACACAGCTCCCACTTCATCTGTCGTTACCCCTGACTCATGCAGGGTGGCTGACATGGGACCCATTTCTGCCTTCATGTAATACAAGAAAGAGCACTCACTGGCCAAGGATTGCCTAGAAATGAGTGATTAGTTCAATTGCTTATCATCTTTGTCATAGACCAAAGACTGGCAACAAACCTGTCATATAATTACCATCACACAGAGCTCATGTTTTCTGATTTCCTGCTTGATGATGAGACTGAAAAATCTGAAACTCATTAGGCAAGTGTTGCACCTTCTTTGGCCCAAATTTTAAAAGTCTTTTGCTCAGGAGGCATAAAATAACCAGGAAGACTATCAGAGGCTTATTTTTCTCCTGTCCCCAGTAGCTAACATCCCTGGCTTCATCAGCTGTGGCTCATTCTAGTCGGTAGCCTTGCTGCTGGTTGGTCTAATGAGCACACCTCCAGGCATAGGTATTGCTCTCTGGCTGCTTATGGTTTTTGTGATAGAAATTGCATTACATAGAAATGCCAGCATTATACAGAAATGGCATTTTTAATTTAAGCCCTACATTGTTAACAGCAGTGTGATGTTAATGCACAAAGGTTCAAGCAAAATCAAATGCCAATGTGGCAGGTTCTCTCCTTCATATATTTTGAGAGGTTCTGTTTTGTACAGTCGCAGACTAGCCTGGAAGTTGTGTGGTGCAAAACCACACAAAATATTTATGAATAACTGTGGTGCAGCACATGCGGTCAAGATACTGTGTCGTACCTCTTGGAGGGCAAAGATAGTCCTCACACCTTGGGGGAAGAAGCTCCTTGGGGGAAGAAGCTCCTGGGCAGCTTTTCACTGGGTTGTATAGCCACTGACTCATGGAAAGATGAAGTCTTCCTCTTCTCCCCTTTCCTGCCTGCCCTGGAAACCTGTTCAGGTTGCCCAGACTTTGGGCAACTCTGTGACTGCTGCAGCCTCCCAAAACCAAAGCTCATCTCCTTGGGCCATGCCTGCAAAGCTGTTGCAGGAACATCATCTGCAATGCCTCTACTGGAGATGAATTCCCTAGAGATGCATGGAGCAGGGTATGGCATGCAGCAGGGTGCAGCTACTCTTCTCTGGCAGTGCACAGTCATTTGCCAAAGTGGGGAGTATGTTTACCTGAGGATATGTCTGTGTGGGCTCACACAGAGATTGTACGGGTGGCCCAAGCTCAGTTTTAAGACTGCCAGATTCCAGTTCTAGCAGAAAGAAAGCATTGGTGCAGTGCTGGTGTTGAGACCGATATGGCCTAAGCAGTGACTAAAAGTAGTTTACATCCAGGTAGCACAGAGCCCAGGGAAGCAAGTCTGTGCTGGTCTGTAGCTTCTCTGTAGCCTGATGTGCACAGCCTTTCCATAGGAAGACCAAACTGAGAGCTCATCCTTTGCCTTCACTGCAAAATCTTCCCTCTCCTCTCACAAACCTGGAGAGCTTCTAGCCCTGGTTCTTATTTCCCATCTCACAGAATACTTGCATCTACAGCAGCTGGCTTTTCATTCTACCCAGCAGAAATCTTTAGAGCTGCAAGTACAATAGATCAAATCACCCTTAGTATTAAGTATTCCATCTGTAAAATACTTTACAGCCAAAGGCAGCCCGAGTGTGCAAGTCTGAAATGAGTTCCCCCTCTCCTCACTTTACAGTTATCAGTGTTATCTTTATGTGCAGTTGGTTGGGTCAGACCTGCTACACCGGGAAACATACACAAAGACAAGAGGAAGGAAACTGATAAAAATAGAAGATATGAGCAATCAGAAGCAAGCAGAACATTCTTTAGAGCCGATAACTGGAATTATCTTGTATCATATTTCTATGGCATCCTGTTTCATTTTTACACGTTGTTATCACTATGCCAAACTCAATCCCTAATCTCCTTATCCAGCTGGAGCCATCAGCTACACATGTGAAACCTCCGCAAAGCCTTTCTCAAGAAATTGCTCAAGGGAGCAGCACAAATGCAATTGCTTGGCAGAGGAGGCTGTGAAAGGTCACGCTGTGTTTCACCACTGAGACGGGCAAGAGGCTGCTTCCTGAGACCAGAGCTGTCCATGCAGCTGGCTTTGTGGACACATTCAAGTGGGGAAATGGTTCCAGTCAATTGTCTTCAAATGACAGGACTCAGAGGCCGTATCATACCGAAAGAGGCAAGCAAAGTACTTAATTCTTGGCGGTTTGGGGCAGGGCTTGCAAGGATAGTTGTTCCTAAAGCCAGCTTTCAGCTGTACTCACGGGAGTCCTTCAGATCAAAGAAAAAGGGAAGGTGTCCATAAATACCAATGGAAAATGCATGGATGCTAAATCCAGAAGTGAACATCGTGACCATCCAATCGGATTTAGCAGAAGAAAGGCCAAAGACTCTAATGCAATACTTTCTCCAGGTACCTCCAGAGCTTCTGGTTGGGCTACAGTGCATTATTTTCAGAGGCACACTCAGGCTCACCAAAATCATTCCTCTGCTCAGTCCACAAAATTCACACACTGGACCAGGGGCCACCAACCTTCCAAGACTGAGCGCCAAGAAAAATAAAATGTGGCATCTTAAAGTGAGAGTGCTTGCTATAAAAAATGCTTAATTCAGTATTGGTCTGGTGAGTGTGACAGCAGTTTTACAACAGGTATACCACACAACCCAAAGCACAGCTGATAGTATTTCACAGAAATATATTGTTTGATTTTGACCTATGTCCAGCAAGTGTTTTCTCAGTATATGATAGTTCTGATCTTGTTTCTAGATGTGGTAGCTTTCACACTTTTATACAAGAAAAGCATAGCTCTTTAGCCCAGCTGTGAACATTCATTCTGATTTAATTGGTAGGATTGGGAATGGAGTGGCAGCTGCTGTTCAGCAGAGCACAATCTACCTGCTGGGGAGATAATGTTCTTTGGACATAGCCCCATCAGCAGTACCTCTCCAGGTTTCCCTCCAAACCACAACCTCTCGCCTTGAGACCTCCCTCCCCAGCCTTCCCCATGGGTCTACAGGTCCTCAGTTGGCAGAAAGGAGCATAACCCCTCTACCTCATCTGAAAGGGGTCCTATCAGTGGACAATCTAACCCATTGTTCCCTAAGTTTGAGCTCCGATTTCCTTTTTCCTTGTGACCTCCAGCTTCAAGTGGCAGGGTAATTTGTCAGGAGAACAGTTGATTCAGCAGCTGTTCTGGTTCACTGTTGTGCACATAAGCCTCAAGCCTGTGATCCTTATTCAGACCCATGGCAACAGCAGGCTTAGGGACCTCCAATCTGATGGGACTTTTTGCCCTGGCAGTATTTTCTCAAGCCTTTATTATCGGCTTCCCACCTAACAATGCACAACGAATCTGGGAAAAGAGTGCAAACAATAACCTCATACCAACTCTGCTGCACCTGCAGGCAAGATCCCCTCTCCAGGCTGCTCGAGCGGAGCTCGCCCTGCAGGTGCTTCTGCAACTTCACCCCCAGCAGCCCAGTTCCCAGGGACTCAGGGGTGGATTTGACCCTGAGCTGCATGTAGAGAGCAGAGGAATAAAACATCAAATCCTCCAAATACTTTTATTTATTTTCACCTTAATATTCAAGAGTTACAGTGCAGGAATAGACAAACCCACAAACTCATCAGTCAGACACACTCTGTCAGACAAGGAGCCACGGATATTTACCCTCAGGCAGCACGTGGCAGGACCAACACCTAAACTTAACCCTCTGCTGTGCTTCTATATATTTTCTTCTCTCAAGAACAAGTGAAATCTCTCTCTTTAACAGCAACAGCCCAATAGTTGTTCCATGCAAACCCTGACCTTGAGAAAGGGATTGTAACAGAAAAAAATGCAATTTGAATGAAAATAATCAGATAAGAAGCATACTGGTTCATGCTAATCCAAATTCCCAGTGGTGATGGCTAGTTCACTGCAGAGTATAGGCAATAGTGACAGGTTCTCCTTTGTTTACAACAAATTATTTAATCCAACATGTGCACATGAAACAGTTTCTTCTGAATTTCTTTATGTGAATGTTACTCTTTGTTTCCATTCATAGAACTCACTGAAATGCGGAAATTGCCAAGCTCTTTGAAGCCACCACCACGTACCTCAAGGGCAGACTACTCTGGCTCAGATTTCTGACCTATTTTTCTCTCGTTTCCTATGTCCTTCCAGGGGACAATGACTAAGTCCACCCTGGCTCTTCTCCCTGGACAATCCCCCGGTCTAGGCTTGGGCAGGAGTAGAGGTAATGACAACATCTCTGCTGATGGCAGTGCTGTTATTGACAGCAGTGGGAATGGGATCTCACCCTGATTTGGATTCACCAGGATCAAAGAAAAGGGCATCACCCTATAGTACAGGGCACACCACATCCCAGTGTGTGGCCTGCAGGGGAAACAATCTGGTCTGCTCTGAAGAGTGAAGTTATATGATGTAAGCTGGCACCCTGTGATGTTTTAGTGTAAAAAAATGAGGAAAACTACCTTGCCATGGTGTATGTTCGGCATTTTGTGGCACAGCATGTGGAGGCCAAGGTATAACTGCAATAACAGCAGGGGCAATTGTTGGGTGAGTTAAATGGCAATGGATCCATCCAGTAGCTGCTCACAGGGGTCAGCAGCCATGCCAAAACTCCAGACCTGCTTCCCAGCTCTCCCACTAAGACACCGGGGGTACCAGCGGCATCACAGCTGCACTGGTGGCATGAGCTTCTCCTTCCTTCCTTCCTTCTTGCCTTCCTTCTACCCTGGCTGCCTGCCTTCCTTCCTGCCTGACTTCAGCTCTGAGCAGCTTTCCTCTTCCCTCCTGAACTTCCTTCAGTGGGCAATGACACAGGCAGTGCGTTACTCTGCATCTGTGTTCTCCTCTTTATTTATTCATGGAAGTGGTTGGCATTTTGGGGGATTTGCAGAGCATTAAGTAGTCTATGAAATTTTAGAAAAGGAGAAAAGGGATCTTGCAACCTGATGTGTTTAGCAGATGTGTTTGTTATTTTATTCCAAATTACATCTTCCATTCAATAAGAAGGGCAAGCTCATACCTACTGCAGGGACCAGACCAGTATGTACCAGTTGGTGGCCACCTGCGTGGGTGCATGCTCCTGGCTCTGAGGAAACACATTAAACCCCAGTGCAGGTGGTTCAGGCTAACACATTTTATCTGGAAACCTTCAGGGGAGGGGGAAGAGGAAGCAGGCAATTACAGTGGCAGGGACAACATTTGGCAACTTTTTAAACTGCGTGGCCCACTGCCAGCTGCCATCGTGTGTGGCTGTACCCAGGTGCCTCCCTGGATCATGGCCCTACACAAATGCTCTTCCTGCTGACACCTCCTTCTTCCATTTTTGGGACATTATGGGCAGATATCATACAGCTGTTCCCAGCTGCCCAGCCTATGGTTTTAGAAATGTCTAACTCAAGGTTGATGCCTGAGAAGCTCGTCTCAACAATGGTCTAGAAATAACAACCTGAAGGGTAACCACACCACCACAGCTGCATCACTGCCAGTGGCTGCAGTCACAGGGCAGCAAAAAACTTCTCCTCCAGTGCTGTTAGCCCTCTCTGTGCCCTTCTCTTCCACCTACTCTGATGGCTGACTGCAATCGGGTGTGAAACACAGGAGAAAAAAAAGGTCCTTGTAAAGTTCCACGGTGGCCACCACTGTGGGCTGGCTCAGGTTGTCTCAGGGGGATGTTGTCCCAGGGTGATGTCGGCAAGAGCTCCTTAATGTGTAGCCTGTGGTGGAAACAGGATGTGAAGCACAGGATGGGAGTGGCAATAGCTTTTATTGCTGTCCTGAAGGTGATACTACTCAAATCATATTACCATGTGTTTGGACAGGAGCCAAAAACGTGAACATTGAACCACAATAAACATAGATCTCCTTTGTTTCACAGGTACAATTAAAGGGCAATATCAAGAATTTTACTGTCAGTCAGTGAGTCACAAGTGACAAAACCTAGATGCGGCTCTGAGACAATCAGCTCCTGAAGCAGTTACATCTGTGCAGAGCCCGCACGTGAAATTAATCAAATGATGAAGCATGGATGAGCCTGTAGAGTTTGGCAATGTCTGTCCGAAGCACACTCTTTTGCGAGAGGACGGGTCCTGGTGGCACTGGCTACCAGAGCTGCCTTCCAGTGATGTGGGGTCACAGCAGTACTCAGACAGAAAACAGAATTTCCTGGTAAAAGGAGAGTCTGAGAATGACACGAGAGCAGCAAAAGCTTTGGAGGTCTGCTACACTGGAGTACTGAGGAAGCTAAAGGCATTTAGAAGGATCAGCCAATAAATATTGGGAAAAAGTAAGAAAGCAACAAAGAGCCTAAACTTAACTGCCTGAGACTTTTATCATCAAAATCACTCACAGTACAATGTCTAATAACATCATTGTGTCATCTGACTCACACTGCATATCTCACCGAAGGCAGAAGCTCTTTTCTTTCATCTGATGTATTCAGTGTGCAAATAGCTCTTCAGGGTTCACCCCTATTGCTGAGGAAGAGTACTGGGAATATCTAAAGGGCCTGTAGGAGAAAAGAGTTTAGAAGGAGTGAGCCACATGACTTCAGTGCAGTGCATGGGCAAGCAGAGACGCCTGAGCAGATGTGCCAGCACCATGCTGTCTCCACTTAGCCTCAGTATATGGTCAGGGCTGCAATGATGTTTTGCATAAATTCTCAAGGATTCAGACCAGCTTTTTCTCACACCTACACTTGAGAGAGAAACAGGTCATCAGATAACCAGGATTAGCCCAAAGCCTGTTATTGCAACAGCAAAATGAAAGCTCTGGCTCATTCTTAGCCACAGAAACTTGGGCAATGTGATCTTTGACATGGTCTGACCTGCACGAGAGGCAATGTGCACTGCCTTGAGCTGGGGCCATCACCTGCAGCCCTCACCCTCAGCCACCGAGAGTGAGAGGCCCTTCTCAGCCTCTTCTGGGAAGCCGAGATGACACAGCCACCACGGAGAGGAAGCTGAGAGAAGGACACGGCAGATCATTGCCCTGTCCAACTGGAGTCCTAGGAAGGAGTTTCTACATAAAATAGCTCAGTGCTCTAACAAATCCTCCTCGGCTCTTGCCTAACTCTCTGCAAACTCAACATATTTCTCTGCCAGTGCTGGCTCCTCCCATTCCCTGGAGAGCAGATCTCCTGTTGATGCTGCAGCAGCATGCCAGCCCCCTGGGCATTGTGTCCCTGCCATGTGCGCAAGCGAGGCCTGCCTCTGAGACACCTCAGAGCCCTCCTAACAGCAACCCTTAGGAGGATTGCTGGGGAAGGAGTATCTATATCCCTGCCATGCAGTTGATTCATTTCTGGAGTAAATGTCTGTCAGGGTATGACCTAGATTTTTTTTGAGGAAGTCACAGAGTTAGTGTGCAAGGGATCACATGGGCTTGAGGTTCTCTGTACCCCATTGCCCCTGATGACCAGTGTGGTCTGTTTGCAGGACTCAGCCACGTGAGAAATGCTCTATCGCTAATCTTAGATCCAGACATTCCTTCATCCCACTTCCTCCGAGGCAGGCTGGTTGCCCTGGCTCAACAGGAAATATCACTTGAAGACATGATCCGCCTTATATCCTACAGAGGTGAGGGCATGGAAAACAAGCTAGCACACTGCAGAGGAAAGTGTGCATGGGAAATGCCTCAAGTCTGAAGCTCATCTGGGCTTGTCCAGGTGCTTCAATAGCATGAAGCTCACTCCAACCCATAGGATTTTAAAGATATATCTGCCTGTCTTGGTCATGTCCTGCATATGTTTCCAGGTGTCCTTGGTCCTGGAAGTGGGGAAGCACAGAGATTAATTCAATATCCACCAGTTCCTAAACCCCCTCCAGGGCTTTGATTCTCACTATCAAGTTGGCAACACTCCAAAATCCAACATCTCTGCAAAAATATGGCTAAAATAGCCTTGCTAATGTGTATTGTTTCCTTATATTATCTTTTTTAAAAAATGAAACTTCAGTAATAAGATAACCAGATCCTCAGCTGATATATCCTGGCCTATCTCCTATAAAGCTGATGGAAGCTTCCTAGCTTATTCTGGGGTCCATATGCCTTCATTGAAAGACTGTCAGTATTACTTCTTCTCCAAACCCGTTCTCTCATCCTGCATTTCTTTTTAAAAGAAAGGTGCCACCTGGCACCGGCACAGACTTCCAGGGCTGTGGGTGGAGGAAGGAGGCTGTCACCATTAGGCAGGTGCCGAGTACTTGTTCCTGGTCAAGGGACATGGTTGTGGCTGAATGCCTCTCTCCATCTACAATGCAATGGGATCCAGTCCTGTGGCACACTCCCATAATTTGACTACTCCCCCTCACCTGGACATTTTATGCTACCCCAACTCCTTCATTCTTGTTACCAGGAATGGTATCTGGATGCTTCCTTTGGGTGATGTGGGCTCCTTGCTGTCCTGGCTTGGGAAGGACAAGTAGGAATCCTACATCTTTTACCTTAGTATGACTGAGGGGGGAGTATGTCTCACAGCACTTTTACTGTTGCCAGGTTAGAGGCTGACACTAATCACAGTCATTAGAAAGCAAGCTCCTCTTGAGTGCACATTATGCACTCATCACGCTTCAGGGCTATCTGTCTGTCCCCATTGAGTAGGGAAGCTCCCCACAGAGTCCCAGGCAATGAAACAAATCCCACCTTTGGTGTATGCTTGAGCCTGTGTCGCTCACACTCCCATGTTGTGCAAGTGATTAGATGGCCATCATCACCAAGAGGTTCTAGCTAGGTAGAGGGATGGGGACAGGAGACACAAGGGACAGGAGACACAAGGGACAGGAGACACAAAGAAGCTGTATTTGATGGGACAAAACAACAAGGTGTGAGGCTCACTGCAGGAGTTTGGGTCAATCACGCCATGATCAATGTGATCAAGTGAAAGCCGTTTATTTAGTAAAACATCGCTCTTTTATAATCTCTTTGGCATAGCACGCAGTACAAGCTATTCCACTATTGGTTATATTGTGCATATCATTTACCTAGCAACAATTTCTAATTGGTAGCATATATTCTTCAAGCTCTCGTTATTGTAGGATAGCTCAGTCCATTCTCCATACACATGCTAATTGGCTGGTGCTCCTCCACTGACTTCTTGCCAGGTTGCTGTTCTGTGGAGTTTGCTCCTTAGGCCTCTTACTCCTTCACTCCCTGGGACTCTTCAGCCTCAGGGCTTCCCAGGCTCTTTCAGGGAAACATCATTATCTGCTCAAAGCTAAGGTCTACCCCTGAGTCCTCAGATCAGCTGTGGATTCCCACACTCACCTTTCCTCAGCCCTGATCACACTTCCTCCAAGACTGGAAATAAGATGGCAATTTCGGTATAGTGCTGGGTCTAATCTGACAAACCCTGCAGAGAAGGTGGCTAATTAGCCGTGCTGACCCAGCTACAACTCTCCCTGGCCCTTGCTGGCATCTCCACCTGGCTCTGTGCTGTGTCCTGCTGCGTCTTTCACAGACAGCTCAGGTCTTCATCCCTGCCTCATGCAAGACCAGCCAGACAGGCCTGCTGGTGTTTCATGTGCTCTGCTGGGTTTTGGCTCTTAGAAGGCTGGTGGCTTTAAACCAGTAATACTCCTAGCACCTTGTTTTGCTCTGAGAGCTGGGGGTTAGCTGTAGAACAGCTTCAGCAGTCTGATAGCAGTGGGGGGTTATACATAAATAGGGGAAGGTACATGAGGGAGCTTATCAAACCTCTCTTTCCTCATTGACCTTGCTGCCTGGGAGCCCTCAGGTCTCCTTTCTTCCAACCAGTAGTTCCCTGCTTCTGATTTTCTTCCTAGTTCTGCATTTGCTAGCCAGAGGTGCAGCTTGCCTAATGAGCTGCTGATACTTTCAAAGCTCTGTGTGTTATCCAGCGAAGATTAAACGTGAAAAAATGAGTAGTTTGAATCAAGTCCCACAGCAAGATTTATGAATCTGTTTGATCACAATTTAATAGCAATAGCTGCTGCCGCTTCCTGAAGGCAGATGTACCCTGCTGTCATGGGGCCCTGCTTACCCTTGCTTTTAACAGTACTCTTCCCTCCTGCTTTCCACAGAAGGAAAACCAACTGGCTCTAACATGAGGTCTCCTCCTCCCTCAGCTGCCTTCAGTTGATCTGGTTGCACAAAGTAATCCCACACCAGCAGTGATCTGTGGCTGCCATGGCAAAGTCTGAGTTAAATTAGAGATGTTGCAAGCCGTGGCTGGTGTTATATGTTAATCTTGAATGGGGACTTGGCTAGGAAGGGGTGTAACTCATGCTGTTTTGCCATGGAGAGGGTGTATGAATGGAATAAAACACCCAAGCCCAGCTGGCAGAACAGGATATAAGAGGATGGGGCAGGAGGATGCAAGATGAAAGATAGCAAGGTTGCTTCATCCAGCATCCTCTTTCCTATTCCTGGCTACTTTCTTTCCCCATCCTTTCACCAGAAGGGTAAAGCAAGATGAGCAGGGATGTAGGTGTGTACTGATGAAGAAGGCACAACTATATAACCTCTTTCCTTTGGCATGATGAGGTGGCATCACCCAAACACACCTGGGGAGCATTTGGACACTGCTATTTTCTCTCACACTTCTGAGAGTCGCTGACTTTAAAAATGACACATCTATGATGAATAACGAAAAATCACCCCAGGCCCACAATCTACTCTTACTCAGGCTCTGTCCAGCAGCAAAGACCCTCCCAGGGCAGCCTTTATGTTTTGTCTTGACCAGTATTGAGATAACTGAGTTCTCATCCATGTTATTCTCATCCCCTGCACAATAAGGAAACATATGGCCACTTGCCTGGAGCCCTCATGTAGTAGGAGCCTCACGGGCCCATAGTATCCTGTTACCGCATTGCTTTGCTGACACTCCCTCATGCATAATGTGTCTGTGATTGCTTGCTAGAGGCGAGAAGCAGAGGCCACTCCTCTCCTATGCTCCTTAAATAGTTAAATGCATTGGTCAACTGGGAGCAAGTCTGACAGCTGAAAGAGGTTCTGCTCCCAGGACAGAGCGAAGTCTGCATGTAAGTAAGCTGTTCGATAGGTGCAACATTTCATAGCTGTTGTTATGGTGTCTGGGGTATCTGCAACTTCCTCTACACGGTGATAAGTAGGCACTGGTTTAAATTTTCATTTCAATTTTTCCATTATTTTGGATACATTTACTGGATCTTTTTTTTTCCTAAGGTGCTGTTCTCTGAAAATCATCTCTGTTTAACACTCAAGCGACTAGTCTTTTTTTTTTAATAGCTAGATACAGCATTATACATGTAGTTTTGTGGGTGTTTTTATATTTTACCATGTGTTTGTGTGTGTAGGGAGAAGTTCATGCACACATATCTGTGTACATGAGTTTATGCTTATTTGTGAGACAGACAATAGTGATGTATATCTTTAGCCGATGTGTGTGGGACACACTGTTGCATACATACAGAAAATGGTCAAAATAGAAGAACAATCCTTAGGCTATGGAAAAGCAGTAGATAGGGGAGTTGGAAAGGGGATGAGTCCTATTGTGGAAAAAAAGGCTGATTTCTAACCTGTGTATCTAATACGATGATGGGGGGAAATGTAACTATAAAGAAGTATGAAGCCTGGAGGAGTGCTGATGTGGCATCCCAGTATCTTTCCAGCATTGTCTGAGGGTAGGTGGGTGTGGGGGGTGAATGTGCACAAATACATGGACAAATGACACACAGCCTTATTTGTACAAAGCCATCTGAAGCTTGTTTTCTCTCTAGGAGAGGCCCGGTGCGGCACAACAACAGCCACTAATCCTTTCCCTAATTGCCACTAAAGGCAGATTCTACCCTAGACTTCTTTCTTGTTCTGGTTCTGTCTTTTAGTGCTGTTGTGCTTGTGCTTGGACCCCACAGTTAAAAATCCTGGGTGTGCTGTGTGCCTGGCCTGAGCAGAATTAGGCAGCCATTAAAGTTAATGTGCTATACTCAGCCCTTTTGACTTGTTATGTCACTTGCCTGAAGCCTCTCATTATTGTTTTCTGGGGATTGGGACCTGCCGTGTTGGTTTTCTGTTGTATTTAGTATGGGAGAGGAAACTGTTAGAAAAGCATAAATGCATATTCCCCCTCAACATATGTTCTGTACAGACAGGATGTTAATGTAGCGAGGTGACACATGGCTCAGTGATACCCACACTTGCAGATATTTTAAGTGCCAGTCCAGCATTTGACTAGTTTCACTGTTCTAGAGCAGAAAATACTGGTGTCAATTGATGTTATCTCTAAGCATGTGGAGGAAAAGAAGGTTATTGAGAGTGGTTAACATGGATTCACTGAGGGGAAATCGTTCTTAACCAAATTGATAGCCTTCTGTGATGGCATGACTGGCTGGGTAGTTGAGAGGAGAGCAGTGGATGCTGTCTACCTCAACTTCAGCAAGGCTTTTGATACTGTCTTGCATAACATCCTCATGGGTAAGCTTAGAAAGTGTGGGTTAGATGAGTGGACAGTGAGGTGGATTGAGAACAGAGCTCAGAGGATTGTGATCAGCAGTGCAGTCTTGTTGGAAGACTGTAGCTACCAGTATTCCCCAGAAGTCATTACTGGGTCCAATCTTGTTCAACATATTCATCAATGACGTGGATGAAGGAATGGAGTGTACCCTCAGCAAGTTTGCTGAAGATACAAAACTGGGAGGAGTGGCTGATACACAGGAAGACTGCGCTGCCATGCAGTGAGAGCTGGACAAGCTGGAGGCTTAGGCAGAGGGGAACCTAACGAAGTTCAACAAGGACAAGTGTAGAGTCCTGCACCTAGGGAGGGATAGCCCCATGCACCATACAGGTTAGGAGATGATCTGCTGGAAAGCAGCTCGGTGAAGAAGGACCTGGGAGTCCTGGTAGATAACAAGTTAGTAATGAGTTAGCAGTGTGCTCTTGTGGCCAAGAAGGCCAATAGTATCTTGGGAGGCATTAAAATGAGTGTGGCCACTAGGTCGAGGGAGGTTCTGCACCCCTCTACTCTGCCCAAGTGAAGTGCTGAGGCCTGAGTTGTGTGTTCCAAGCTGGAGTTGACCTGTGGATGAGTAACAACCTAGCAGAATGTTTTGTTTTTCTTATTGGCTTCATGTTCCAGAGGCAGAACCTGGCCCACCTGTGTCTCTGTGGCTCCACACTCACCCAGGTGGTCGTGGTTGGGGTGGTGGGCAAGACCAGGGCTATATCAACCAGGAGCTGATCACTCAGAAGAGCTTCCTGTTGGGTGTGGCTTCTGTTGGGGCTGGTTGTGGCTTGCTGAGCTCTCTCAGTGGTGTTCTTCCATGTGGAGGGCAACAGAGGGAGCCATCTCTGTCTGTTGTGTCCAGCAGGTGATGCTGGCACCACAGTGGGAAACGGAGGAGCTGGGCCCACAGGAACCTATGGCAGGATTGTCTGAAAGAAGACTTCTGAGGGGATGTTGCCGAGTTCAGCGTTGGCCTGTGTGATCAGGCAACTGATGGCAGCATAAAATGATGATAATGGCTGAACCAGCACAACACCTAGTGAGGCCACATTTGGAATATTGTGTCTACTGTGCTCATCAGTTCAAGAGAGGCAGGAAAGTATTGGAGAGAGTCCAGCAGAGGGCTACGAAGATTATTGGGACTGGAGCATCTCTCTTACAAGGAAAGGCTGCAAGACCTGGGTCTGTTTAGCCTGGAGAAGAAAAGACTGAGAGGAGATCTAACCAATGCTTATAAATATCTAAGGGGTGAGTGTCAAGAGCATGGATCCAGACTCTTTTCAGTGGTAGCCAGCAACAGGACAAGGGGCAGCAGACACAAACTGGAACCCAGGAAGTTCCACCTGAACATGAGGAACAACTGGAACAGCCTGGCCCAGGGAGTATGTAGAGTCTCCTTCTCTGGAGGTACTCAAAACCCTCCTGAATGCAATCCTGACCAACTTGGTCTAGGTGAATCTGCTTTAGCAAGGGCATTGGACTAAATATCTTCAGAGGTCCCTTACAGCCCCTACCATTCTGTGATTCTGTATTCCTTAGAAAGCAGTGTCTGAGGAACTGCACATCAAAACACTGTGCTTTTGTAATCAGTTTTAAAAAACCAACCATTTGTACACATTGCTAAAGAACCAGCCCTGCTCCAGTGGTGGCAGGAAGTGGAGAGTCCACACAAAGAAAAGGGCAGTGTGGAGCTGCTGTTCCTAACTGTCCTGAACGTGAAAGAGACAATCCACTCTTCTGTCTCTCAGGGTCTGAAGAAGAGCTTGAGGTGACCCACAAAGCAATACAATGAGTGCAGAAGAAGCCCCTCCACAAAATGCAGGCAACAGTAGTGACTGGAAGTAATAAACATGGACAAAAGCATTCAAAGCTTAGCCTCACTTTTATATGGTAGTGAAAGAGTATAGTGTGGCAACTGTGTACAGGATAGTCTGGGAACGGACACAGGGTGGGTTGCTTGTTTGGTTGGGTTTTTTGCAGTGGGACTGCATAAAGTTAGGAAGTCCATCTATCAAGACAAGTAAGGACCATTGATGTATCTGTGAACTTTGATCCTCCACAATGTATTGTTGCTCATCATGGCATTAGCCGTAAACCACAGGGCAGCCAGTTTTGCAGAATAGTCTGGAGAGGTAGAGAAGGGAAATGTTGGTTTGGGGGGCAGCAGGAAAAATCTTGTTATCAGAAAGTCAATTTCCTTTCAGTAAATCTTTTTCAGAATAAAACTTTCACCTAGTGTTCATCCAAGATATAGATTACTTTTTAATATTTTGCTCTCTGGAAAGGGACCACCAAGACAGATTTGACTTCTGCAAGGTACTGTGATCACTGATTTCTACTGCAGCCAAGCAGACATAGCCAGATTGAGCTGGGGCAGAGAGAAGAGGAGTTTTGTAATCTACAGGTAGTTTACTTGTATCTGGCTTGGAATCTGGGAGGAATCTTGCCTTTCTATTTTTCTGTACAGCCCAAAAAATCCTGGTTAGCTAAAAGCCATACTCTACCTGAACCATGTGGTCCCACACACCCACTGTGGCTGCAATTCATTATATTCCCCTGGTACACCTCCAACTCCCGTGCAGCAGTTGTAAATCTCCACGTGCCCCTGTGAATATGTCCCATGTAAGCTCTGCACTCGACTCACACAGCTGTCCATCGTAGTCATTTGGCTATTAATAGATTCCAGGTAGACCAGTCACACTCCAGACAGCAGGGTAAACACATTCATTAAAAGGTAATAGTTGCAAGAAGGAAGGAAACCTAAGCAGGAATAGCTAACCTTAATCATCCAGGATGCTCAGGCAATTTCAGACATCCAATCAGCACTTCAGTGGTGTGGTGATAGGCTCATCCCAGCTAGACCGGAGAGGAAATGCCTGACTTCCCTGAGTCAGGACTAGTGAACATCCCAATGTGAGGCACGAGGAGAGAAGATAAAACTTCTTCTGACACCAGTGCCTGCAAGCAGGATGAGAAAGGGAAGGAGGCTGCCACCCAGGGATGCCAGATGCCTTGACTTGGGGTTGAAGTCACTATCTTTTCCAAGGATAACCCTCATCTTGATACCACCAAATATATCTGGTGTGACTGGCAGGCAGAGCTGCTCTGGAGAGAGCTTTCTCCAGTCTTCATCAGAAATTTTTCAGAGGTTTTTATTCTGTTATTCATATCTAGCTCCTTAAATGGTTCCTTGTATGAGATTTACAGGAGCAGTCAAATCCTCAGGTACTGTAAATCACTAGAGCTCTTGTTGCAATATGTCAGATTGTAGCCTTGGTTTGTACAGACCCTTCGCAACAGGAGAGCTACAGCTACAGGCTAATCAGTGTTGGCTGAAAAGCAAGGAAAACTGCAACAAGGAAAGTTAATGGCTTTAAATTAGAAAAAGTTGCATGTTTGGGATGAAACTCTTGGCTTCTATTTACAGCTGAGCAAGACCTCGTGGTCAGATTTGCACAAAGCTTTTCTAAGATTATCACGTACTTCCCAAAGAAGGGGATTTCAGAGAAACAAAAATTATAAATAGATTTGTATCAAAACTGAAAAATTGTTGCTGCCCAAACAAAAAGCTTATTTTTTGGATGTGGGATTGGGAGATGGAGTCAGAAGTTTTTATCTTGAGGTTTCTCAGGATGGAAGGATTTTGTGGTTTGCTTAGAGGCAATGATTTAAGTTTCTCTTGTGCTAAAAATGACTTTGAAAAAAGCTCATAAAGAAAAAGAAGACAACCTCAAGAAACATAATTTGGCAGAAAATAATTTTTCTCTCAAGTTTCCTTCTCAGCAAGATAAGAAACTTACATCAGCTTGGATTAATTTAGTTCCTTCCCACAACTCTTTTTCAATTCAGCAGGTTTTGCTGTGGATGATTCATTGAGAATGGCACTTCCACAGAGGGGCCAGGGCTACAGTACCAGTATTGTTCTCCTCTCACCTTAGCAGTGTTATTGTTTGAATTACACTGGTACCTAAGAAGGAGTCATCATCTTTCCATTTAGATAGTTGCTGGAATTGCAGTGGGATTGCATAAAGTTTGCTGGAATTGCATTATTCCTGTGATTTTGACACTACGTCACCAGCAAAACAAAGTCAGCCTAAGGGAGCAGTACCTGCCTGTGCACGTACACGTATGTCTTTCAGGCAGAGAGCAATAGCTTTTGACTCCCTGAGTTCTTGCACTAACTTGCCACTGCCTTTCACTGTGGATGTGCAGCTAGAGGATAGTCGAGTTCTGTTAGCTATACAGCAGGGGAGAGGAAACGGTGTGAAGAATGTGAGCTAAAAGAAATGAAAGGACAAGTGTGCATTAACCAGCTAAATAGGTTCTTTTGTCTTGCTTTGTTTTGCTTAGATTTTGCAGCTAGAGTGGAAGTGTAAGATGGCTTTCAGCAACCACACGAACAGCAGTTCGGTCATGCCAAATTTACTCCACATGTACGTGGAACAAAAGAAGACCCTTCGGTTCAATAATTTCAGCAACCCAGCCTTGGAGATACAAGAGGAGATAATGGCCTCATTTTATATCCTCATCATTGTTGGGTTTTTTGGCTTTCTTCTCTTTGTCATGATGCTCAGCAATATCGTTTCCAGCAAGCCTGAAAACTACATTGACTATCTCTATTCTGGAAAGCTTCACCCTCAGAGAAGCAAGATGGAGCTTCCAGGAAAGGCAAGCAAAGACACTTTCATTATTATAAACAGCACTGCCTTACTGGAGCTGCAAAGGCAGAATGGCAAAAACAAGCCTGGGTCTGAGGCACTGAGCACAGAAGCAGTTCTGAGGAATGTCTGAAAACGGTTTCCTTTCATTACCATTCTGTTGTGCATATGGAGCCTAAACAGGGATATTTTTTGTTCATGAAAGCAAGAAATGAGGAGCTGTGCTGGACAGATGCAAACCAGTCTTGTGCAAGCTTCCCACATGCAGCTGTGGAGGTACCTGAGTGCAGCCTGTGTTACTGCAGCCCCAAGCTTTTGGAGAAGAGGCTGGAAATCAAGTCCTTGCTGGCCTTGCTTTTTCATGACTGTTTCTATCATGTCTTTTTATGGCTTGCCTCTCAGAAGAATGGAAGGCCTTCCTTTGCATGCTCTTGCTTCAAGCAGGGCCAGTATGTTTCCAGCTGGGGCATTGTTGGTGTGCCCATTTGCTGTTATTTATTCATTTCTTTAATTGTGAGGTTGGAGCTGCCAGTGAGCCCATTGGGTGCACACTCTGCAAGCAGGCAGCAGCCACTACAGCCTCTGCGTCCACCCTCATCACCACACCAGACACCTGGAGGTGGTGGCAAGCTGACCCATGTCCATCCCTTCTGGAAGGAAGGTTATTTCAAGGGTGTGGAAGCACGTCAGACTTGAACTTGTTTGCTCGCTTGGCAGACCTGGTCTGCAGCGGGTTTTGACAGTGGTCATGCATTTCTCAGCAGCTCTTTTCCTGCATGTCAGCCTGTTACCAAGCCCAGGACAATGAGAAGGGCCAAGACATCCTGACATCTCTCCACGGTCCCTCCCAGGGCCCACCTGAACAGAATCGGGGTTGAAAAGCCACAACTGTAGCCCTCAGGGTTGTGTCACTGCTGTGTCAATAATCCCTGACAAATTCCTTCAGTGTTTAGTGCTAACCCCCTCATTATGAAATCCTACTGAGCCCTCAGCCCCTGCTGCTTCCTCAGGTGGTAGACATTAAGCAAAGGGGTGCCATGGTAGTTTTAGGGTGTCTTCTGCAGGCCACCAAGCCCCAGCAGACACAAGAAGGACTGCTTTGCCCACCACATGGCTCAAGGATGTTCAATCCATGTCCTGTAGAGCCCTTGCTTACGGGGGTCCAGGACAGGCAGCTGTGGAGAGGCAAACATTGGCAGCTGGCTTCAGCTTGCTTGCTCTACTTGGTCCACACAGTCATTGCAAAAAGCTCTGGAGTCTGCAAATCAAAATGATTAGAAACTGGTGGTGCAGATACTTTGAGAACTTTAAGGCATTTTGTTATAGAAGCAAAAATCCTATGAAATCCTATAAAACTGTGTGTCTGTGAGGTGACTGTTGCTGGTTCCACTAAACCTCCTTTATGTTGCTTTGTGTTTGCTTTTTATTAGATAGGAAAAAGCTCTTAATGGTTTTGTACCCTAGGAAACATTCTTTCCTAACTTCTCCTAAACAGGTTTTTACTCTATCTGTAGCTTCATGTTTTGCTACTGTGATTTCTTTCTCTCTCTCTTTTTTTTTTAAGTATCCTTTTCTGCCATGGTACAGTGTTCTTACTATGGGGTTTTGCCACTGCTTAGTCTAAGCCAACTGCCTGGAAATAATTTACTTCATGTGGGCTATATCCTTAAAGAGAGTTTCCAGAGCCTGATCTCGTAACACATGTTCCAAGGCTGTTACTTCCAGCTGATAGCCAAGATGTAATCCACACCACTCTCTTGGCTTTCCACACTTCTTCTTTGAATTCCAGAGATTCAGCTTTCCAACACAGACATCTCCTTTTTTGGACAGGTGCATATTCCCCAGACACCATCTTCAGCAGAAGCCAAGTAGGCAATTGAGTTAGTTTTGGACCCCATTGTCTTTGGCTTCATTACCATGTCTGGTTTAATAACTGCTCAGTTTTAGCCAGGATCCACTATTTATGCTTACTGTTCCTGACTGCATTCAGCAGCCATCCTCCCATTGCTGCAGCTCAGCTATTCAGATCCGAAAAATGAGAGGTGTTTTGAAGGTAGGAAAAACATTTTCAGTTCCAGGTTTGTTCCTTCTACCCAGTGTGGATATTTTCCAGAAGGTCATGAGTATCACCACCCATTTTGGAGAAGGATCAATTTCTGCCCAGTGCCAGCATTGAGAAGAGACTTTAGACAGTCTTCTAGCAGTAGTGACAACTCCTCCTGTTTTGCAGACCCCATCTATTTTTCCAGTCATGGAACAGTGTCAGGAAGCAGAGTCAAATATCTCTTTCCATCCTGAGTGTTAGATACAGGTTTCAGACATCCATCACCTACACCAGGTTCAGTGCAGTGAAATTTCACCTCCTGCAGCAGTGGCTGCTGCTTTTCCAGACTGGCTGATGGAAGGGAAGTGCCAGGCTGGAGGGTGAACTCCACAACTGGGGGAAGTGTTCATTGCATCCCTGCAAACCAAGCTTCTGAAAACTAATTGACTGCTGATGTATGGCAGAAGTCTACTGATACCCTCTTTGGTGTCCCCCTGGGGATGAGCCCATTCCTGCTCACACCCTTACAGGCAAGCAGCTCTTGCAGGCAGTCTGGGCTGGGGATGAGGTGAGCCCTTCCTCTCCCTGTGCTCACTGTGCAGTAGAGGCTCTACATCCTGTACTGAGAGCTAAAATCAGACCTCAACCACTCAGGTAACGGATCTAATGGCTCTGTCCCCTTCCCAGACTCAGGCATGCACATCAGCAGTATGCCAACCCCTTGGCCTCGAAGATTTCCCTTCCATTTTTTTTCTTCCTCACCTCATGCATATGGGTCTACATACAGTTTCAACCACATCTGATAAAAAGCCTCAACTCCTACCCCATTCCTACACAGGCCAGGCAATAGATGGCCAAATATTTCTGCCTGAAATAGTGGCTACGCTTAGGCAGAAGCCATGACTGTGATGATAAGGCTGGTAAGCTCAACCTTGGCTGAGAGTCCCTAATGCTGGAAACCAAATTTCATCAGTTTTCACAAAGTGTCTCACTGGTCTTTGTAGGAAACTGCCAGCAGTTGTACTAGCTCTGTTCTGAGAAGCTTGAGGCTCTTACTTTAGGTATTGGCTTCATTTATTTTCTGAAGTTTCCACCTTCTTCTGTTTCCACCCTGAAGCTGTCTTTGATTTTGGCAAGTGCTTCTCTTATTGGTTCCATCACAGTTCAAGAGCTAAAATTACACACTTTTGGAAAGGCTTATCAGACACCTGAAATACTACTTTGGCATGGGACTTCAGCTAGTGTTCAGGACTTCATCAGACAACTATGAGGGAAAACAGATTGTTTAAACTGAGTATGGTATTTGTTAGAAAAAGAATCCTAATTTTTCTCATTCTGTATAAGACTGGAAGAAAACCAAATTCCCAGTAGAATAATGTTCTCAAGTGTTGGTTTTGTGAAAAAAATTTTCAAACTTACAAACCATCTTATTTAGATAAAAATAAAATGTTAAATTCCCAAACTAGCAACTTAATTTTAGCTGCTACGTGTAATATAATACAGCAGTAAAAACATTCACTGTTTGCCTAACATCATGCCTGCTGTTTATGTGATTTTATGTTCTGTATTTCATTATGCTTTTCTTTGGCTTTTTAAAATAAAGGGTTTGCGATGATTTTTATCTTGCATATAGAACGTGGTGACTGGTAACCTAATAACATAATTACCACTGAAATAGGTAATTGGTGTGTAACTGATAATTGGTATCCTAATTGCCTCATTAATAGGGACTTTGTTAATGGGTAATTGGTAAATTTGTTATTTAGCTAAGTGTACAATGGAATTTGGTGAAGCACCAAAAAAAGCGCACTGAGTGGGATGAGGGGGGTGTCACTGCTGAGCCCCTGCTTGTGTACCCAGGCAGCGATGGAGGAGCTGGCAGTGAGCAGGCACCAGGCCTCCCACCTCCTTCCCAGGGGGAGCAGGAGGCTGCTGAGCCTGGGCACCCCTGTGAAATGCTCCACGTGCTACTGAGCCCACCTTCCCACACGTGCAGATGTCCCATGGGTGGGCACGGTACCACCCAGGGCCAGTGTCCTGTGCATAGATGCTGAGTGTGATGGCTGCGTGTACTGGGGGCCGTGGAGGTAGATGGGTGGTCCCAGCACTGATGCCCAAACCCCAACCTTCAGGTCACTGCCTTACTGCCAGGGGCAGGTCTTGCTGGTGAGGCAGCAAGGTGATGGCAGGAGACTCCCGTGCAATGGCTGAAGGGTAAGAGGGCAATCAGAAGTGCCTTTTCCCACACCCTAAATGCACTTGTGAGGCAGGGGCTATGCCCAGGGATTTTGCACTGTGTGGCCTTGCTAGGGAATGTCAGAAGTCTAAAATTACAAAAGGAGGAAAGGTCCCGGCCTCAAAGTGCTCACCTGCTGTATAGATGTGGGATGGGAGGGGAAAGAGGCAAAAAGTAACACAGCAGACTAAAGGTAGCATGGGAAATAAAATACATACTTTTCTGTCTCAGCCCAGCACCTTATAGTCTGCTGCTTAAGTTTTTAAAATCATGTTAAGACACTGGGACCATGAATAATTGTTTTTAAGGCAGGTTAACAGGTTTATATCATATATATATATATGAATGGGACAGAGGATAATCCACTTCTCAAATAATTACTCTGAGAAGAACATAGAAGTAATGCATCTCTCCCATCTCACTACACATCAGCAATATCATCATTGGTATTTTCATAACCAGTTAGGCTCTGACCAATTCATGGGGGCTGAAGGAGCCAGGGCCAGCCAGAGATGCAGGCATGGTGATGCCACCTGACAGCATAAGAGCATCATCATGTCCTTCTGGGACAGCACCACAAAACAGTGACACAAACCTTGCCACTGCCTAAGGCCTCGCAAGCAGAAAGGCTGGTTTGCACCTCCTCCATCCACCTTGCTAAGTCCCTTCACTGGCACATGAAAGCATAGACAAGGGCTCAGCCTACAGCAGCATGATGTCTTTGTCACTCAGCATTCCCCTCGATGCTGCAAAACCACAAAAGCCTAAAGTGATAGGGCAACAATTTCAGGACTCTTCACTATAGAGGGTCCAAACCAAGGAACATCAAGACTAATTTTCCTCAGCAACCTGAGTGGTAACTACATGTGTGGTCCAGTTCTGAAGAGGATGGTGTTTTTGAAGTGCTTCTCCTGACCACTGCTGCTTTGCCTTGGGCTGCCTCATGGAGCAGTCTCAGAGCGCACAAATGGGCTGAGCACCACAGCTTTCAGCCAGTGGGGGACAGCAGCACAGAGCTGCTGTTTGCCACTGGGGAGAGGGGCAGGTCTGAAAGGGATAAGGTGGGCAGTGTTAGAGCTGTTCATAGCCTGGCAAGGCCAGGAGGCCTCAGGGACAAGCCTAGAGGAGGAGAGGACAGAGAAGGGGAAGCCCTACCTCACTTCTGTATCCAAGGACACTGCTTGGATGCTACCACAGCTGTTCCCCTGACTTGGTCCCTACTGGTGTTCATTCACAATCAGAAGATAGCAAGAAAGCAAGAGTAACAGAAGTGATGTGTCTTTTTTGTGTCTGTCTCAAGGATGGCATGCTCCACCTCATCCACAATTAAGTAAATCCTCTCTGGAGAGAAGACAAGGAAACAACATCTTCAATTTAGGTAACAAGGAATATGATTTGCAGTTCCAGTGGGTGTCATGGGTGGGATGCTTGTCACAGGCACCAAGAAGAATTAGGGGATAAAATTTCTTTACAGGTAGTTCTTTCAACACTTTACCTCCAGTTCTTGAACAGTGAGGTGTTTAAATCAGCAATTTGGGGGACCTCAGGCCCTAATCAGGCCTCTAAACACGCACTTTTCAAAACTAATAAGCACCCGATAACTCCAGTAAGACTACTGTCAGATAATGTTCCTGGTAAACGTTTATTAAGGACAAAGGCTAACACTAGAAGAGGAAGGTATACCACAGAGTGAAGTGCTAATAGAGATCAGTCAATATTATTTTATGTTGTATTCTCATATGAATTTGTACTGCATACTCAAGGATTTTTCTTCAAACGTATACAGTCTGAAACTGCCATCATTCTGCATGTGGCTAACAAACCATACAGACTTCTTTCTGGGGGTATAGCCTTCTTATATAAAATTTTCAGGCTTCTGCTCTCCATGGGATGCTGCTAGCATGGTGTGTCCCATTACTCATCTACCTCAGCAAGGAGAGTATCCAGACAGCTGACTTAAACCCCACTGGCCATGTTCATCTTCAGACAGTTTTTGACTTCATGGATTTTTCCACTGCATTCGGGGGGAGAAAAATTGTTCCTGAGAGGATGACACAGACCATGGGGTATCTCATTTTCAGCAGTGGGCAAGGAGATTTGTGCCATCATCAGAGACTGACACGTTTGTGCTGTTCAGCCCCATCTGGCAGGCTGATGCTGCTGCCAGCACTCACTCCCAGCTTTGTAGGCTCAGCTAAGTGCGAGGAATTTGAGAGTTTTGTAGTGATACACTTACTCCTGAGGTAAAATTCTGTGTGTGCATCTGCAGGAAGGAGGAGGGACAGCTAAGAAACCAGATGGGTCAAAATAGTCTTCACTTTCTGCTGCCTCACAACCTTCCGCAGCCAAACACTTACTGCCCTCGGTGTGCCTGTGCACACATACACACACACACCTCCCACACATCTTCCCCTGACTACTCCCATCTCCCCAAACCATCTGCAGGCCTCATTTTGCCACATGCTCCCATGCCCCTGTTTGACTTGCCATGGCAGCAGGGTGGTACCTGTCCAGCCTTCTGCTCATTCTGCTCCATTTCAGCTTGTGTGTTCACATAACATCACGTAATTTTCTTTTACCTCCATAATCCTTTCTGTTTCTCCGAAGGCGTTGCTCACCCTGGGAGGGGGTGTTGGTTTTGAGCTCCATGTAGATGCCTCAGGGGTTCATCAGTAGCGCAAACACAAAATGGAGAAGTGAGTATGCAACGTGGGAACCTAAGAAGACTCTAGAAACAAAATTACTCCTAAAACTACCACACCCTAAAGCAATGTCTGAGACATGATTTATTTCTTCCCACTCCAAGGCCTGGAGCTGGGCAGGCTGAGTATAGTGGTCCTCACACAGGCTGCTGTGCTGTTGTGTGCCAAGCACTAGGCAGCACCTCACCACACTGCCAGGATTGGGCATGCCCGTTAGAGAGGCTCGTGTGGTGGCCCAGAGGTCCTCCTTCCCTCCCATAGCAAGACACCCAGAGTTCAGTCCCCTCCTCCACCTGGAGGGATTTCAAAGCTACATCTTTCATGAGCCCACATGCTTGCCAGGGAGGAAGGGAATGGTTTCTACCACTGGTCTCAAAGCTCAAGTGTTGGCTCACTCTACATGCTGACTCTGGGCAGCTCCTTCCTTCACATCCCCATCCCTCCAGATCCCTTTCAGCAGTGCCTTGTTGACCAACACACAAACACAGGGCCCAAGCACCCACCCAGTGCTGTGAGAGAAGGAACCACAATGTTCAAGATGAGCAACTTCCTGATAGCAGAAGCTGCTAGCTGCAGCCTACCCAGCCTGATGGGACCATTGTTTTCCAAGATGCCTATTGATCAGCCACCTGAAAACCCCTGTTGATGCTAATGCTGGTTGGGCATGACACCACAGAGTAATGCTGGGGCAATGGGTGCATTGTGAGCTCTGCAAGCATCCTTCATGAGCCTTGAGACACCAACATGCAGTGCTTCACAAATCCGCTCCTCAGACACATAATTCACAGGGGCTGCTTTAATGCTGCTTCAAAGAGGCAGTGCCTGCAGTATTTAAGAGCTCTGAGGACACTGCAGCTTAATGGTTTCAACACCTGTTTTTTAGGGGAAACAGATATTCTAGGAAGTCTTATAACAGGAGAAAAAACACCCTAGGAGGACAGCCTGCACTGGCCAGTATGGACACTTGTTCACACTGGCAACTGCCAAGGGTGGGTGCCCTGGAGGTACAGGCTGCTATTAAGAGGCGATCTGTCCATCTATGAACAGAATGGTATCTTTCAGGAGTTGTGTGACTCCCTGACCACCTGCTATGGGAAGTAATTGTGATGAGGGATAAAAAACAGCTGATATGTGTGAGAACAAAAGACAGCAAGGAGAGGAGACAGGAACTCTGCCACCAGTCCCACCAGCGATCTACGTGTCCAGCATTGAGTGTTGCCCTGAACTTGCTAGAGCAAATGGACATGAGCTTCTTGTTGTGCCTTCATCTTACAACTATCTCTATCCTATGGATGTTAGCCGGTTTTCTTTGAAATGGTTTATTATATACAACAGGAAAGACTTTGCCCTGAAGTTTATTGAGAGGACCCAGTCCTATAGGTGGATCCTCTTCAATGACTTGATTTTTAAAGGAATAGAGAAGATGACCCCAAACAGATAGAAGGTAGCAATTAGCAGAGTGAAGAGATGGGAGAACTACGACCTTGACACAGTTTCTTAAATAGTTCTTCTGCAGTCAGGCTTCAAATGTGTTTTGATTGGTGTTGGATGAGTTACCCTGCTGAATCCAGCCTGCTGAGCCCTTTGCTTTAAAGAGTGTAAACCTAAAAAACTATGTCAATACCACTAATAAAAGAGATCATTTAAAATCAAAATGTTTCATTTTAGGTGTATTCCATGACTAGGTTGATATGCGCTACGCTTGCACTGGGAAGGGACAGTTAATTTGCCTTATCACAAAAATGGGCTAAAGCATGCCCAAGGTCCAGTTTAGCCAGCCTTCTACACAAATTCCTCTGTTATGGGAGTCATGGGACCATGCCTCAGATGTAAATGCCCTCAATTTCGAGACAGACTGAGCTGCAAAATGAATTCTGTAGGTCAAGCCTATCTTTGACCTTAATGGGAGAACTGGTCCTGAGCAGGGAATATGCTGGACCATGACGAACACCAGAGTCCATAGCTTAAAGAAGTCTGAAGAATTTAATGTGACTTTCTCATCATATATACATTAATATCTGACATCAGCTCAGTAGTTCATTACACTGAGTGCCTGGCTTCCAACTGGTCTACAATAAACATTTCAGTGACAGGTAAAAGAAAGGTTTCTAAAAGGGAAGTTTTTTCCTGAAGCCTAACAATCAGTACTTGCTTCAGGCTTTAGAGCCTGAAGAGTTCAGCTTCTCAGGATAAAATATAGCACTCATCGTTGGAGATTTTCTTTATCCATGACATTGATTACCGAGATGGAATGATTTCTCACATAACTGAGTTCAAAAGATTAGTCATGAGTGATGCAAAACAGTATTTCTTAATGGCAGTTTTTTTCGAGTTCCTTGAACACTTTCTTGGTTTGTTGAAAGTGGCTCCCAATTTGCATTTTCTGTGTTGCTCATTACTGGGGATGTGTTTATTGTGTACTTCTAAGACCATAAAAACATTAAAGGAATCAGTTATGAGATGATTCACAAGTTCACCAGAACTTTTCAATACACTGAGGCAAATCTGTGCCATTCTCCTGTGTGTGGAAAACATCTAAACGAGCATTGTAATTTGGTGCAACAGAGAGATATCTAAAAAAAGGGAGTCTCACCTACCTTCAGAAGCAT
>JAVFHW010079150.1:0-26740 GCA_032159205.1 Eurystomus glaucurus suahelicus | reverse complement strand
CCTACCCTCAAGCAGATCGACACTTGTGCTTAATTTTGTGTCATCTGAAAATTTACTGAGGGTGCATTCAATTCCCTCGTCCAGGTCATTGATGAAGATATTAAACAAGACAGGTCCCAAAACTGAGCCCTGAGGGACCCCGCTTGTGACTGGTCGCCAACTGGATTTCACTCCATTCACCACCACCCTCTGGGCTCGGCCAGCCAGCCAGTTTTTAACCCAGCAAAGAGTCCTCCTGTCTATGCCATGAGCTGCCAGCTTCTCCAGCAGAATGCTGTGGGAAACAGTGTCAAATGCCTTACTGAAGTCCAGGTAGACAACATCCACCACTTTTCCCTTATCCACTAGGCGGGTCACCTGATCATAGAAGGAGATCAGGTTGGTTAAACAGGACTTGCCCTTCATGAATCCATGTTGGCTAGGCCTTATCCCCCCATTGTCCTGCACTTGCCATGTGATCACCCCCAAGATGAACTGTTCCATAACCTTTCCTGGGACCGAGGTCAGGCTGACAGGCCTGTAGTTCCCCGGATCATCCTTCCTGCCCTTCTTATAGATGGGTGTCACATTGGCAAGTCTCCAGTCATCCGGGACCTCCCCAGTTGACCAGGATTGCTGATAGATGATGGAGAGCGGCTTGGCAAGTTCCTCTGTCAGCTCCTTCAGCACTCTCGGGTGGATCCCATCTGGCCCCATAGATTTGTGGGTTTCCAGTTGGCTTAGAAGGTGGTTAACTACCACTTCCTGGATTATGAGGGTATTATTCTGGTCTCCATTCCTATCTTCCAGTTCAGGGGATTGAATACCATGAGGATAACCAGACTGACTATTAAAGACTGAGGCAAAGAAGGCATTAAGCACCTCAGCCTTTTCCTCATCCTTGGTAACGATGTTCCCCCTTGCATCCAGTAAAGGATGGGGTGAGACCACTAACAAATGCCCAGGCCATATGCAGGGACCAGTTTGCCCACCCCAGCAGTGACATAATCATATCATCAGCCGTCAGCATCCAATACAGCACAACAAGCCCCTTGACACATTTCCCACATATTATAAACATCATCATTGGGAATACACAGTGGATATAAGAATTAATACAGGACCACCAGGCAAGCAGGCTGGCCAGCATCATGAACATGCTCTGATTCAAACAATGTACATATATATAAACAGAAAATCGTGTCTGACAGGAGTTATTTTAACACGCTTTGATCAGATCCTGTCCTTCTCTCAACTCTCTTGCCCCACATTGAGCGCCAAAATCTGTGGTGGTTTAGTAAAACTGCGGTGGTTCAGTCCCTGCCAGCAGCCGAGCCACATGGCTGCTGCTGCTGCCCCCCCCCCGACTGCGGACAAAGAAAAGCATCAAAATGCCTTTTTGAGTTGAGATAAAGAAAGTTTAATACAGAAACATGTAAGAAGCAGTTGCAGTAACAAGAGCAATAACAACAGTAAGAAAAGCAATGCACAAAAAGAAGCAATACCGTGGGCAAAGAGAGGGAGCGAAGTGCACAGATTGCATATGCGCGAGTCGCTCCACTGAACTGAAACTGGCCCCGGGGCATGATGTCAGCATGGTATAGAATAGACTGGCTGCACCAAATTAACCCTGTCCTGGCCAAACCAGGACAATATATAATAAACATATTTTTCGTATGCAAGTTTATACACAAGACAAGCTTGTATACTAGAACAAATTATGTCAAAGTAGTGTTTTTATGCCTTCACTATCAGTGTTTTCTACTGTGTGAACTGAGGAAATTAAGCTCAAGAAGAGCTGAAAGCCAGGAGACAAGCAATCAATACAAGAGGGGAATCTGTTGCAGGAGGTTTTGCCTGAGATGATCAGAGTACTGTAGGAAGTAGCAATTTCATTAAATGCCATTTTAATAGCAAAATTGGTGTCAAAACTGAAAACTTTGGCATCATGGAGACAAAAAAGTAAGCACAGGTATTTTTAGTTGGTTACCTCTCAGTATGCAATAAATTCCTTGTATATATGAACAGTTTATTTACTACATTTTTTTAGATCTTTTCAAGAAAATAGTAGGTTATCTAGATTTTTCCTCAAACAATTCATGTCTGCTAAAATCAATATCATGGTGTTCTAAAATTTTACAGTCAGATCTTATGGATTAATAAATACATAAATTCAACAAACCTTCCTGAGGTCACTGCTTTTACTATTGATACAACAACCATAAAAAAAAACATGCTTCCATTCAATCTTACAAATTACTTCTAATGCTAAAGTGGGATGTGAGTTTACAGAGTTCAGCTGAAGCTATCTGTTGCTAAGTACCAAGAGAATATTGAAAATCTGTCATGTTTAAGACAGCGCTGAACCAGGTTTTCCTAGACAGAGAGCAGCACAAGAATTGAGCAAAGATTGTTTTTCTTGGAGCCAACCGGGAGAAGAGAGTGGAAAATCTGAAAATAAGCCTAATTCAAGCAAACTTTGGGTTGAGGATCAAAACAGAAGAGACATAAAATAAAGCTTTTTATTTTCATCCACATAACAAAGTGAAGAAGTTTTACTGAGCTTTACAGTGGTGACTGTCTGCAGTGAAAATGTTCAGCTGAAGTAAATTCTCATACTTTGACTAGAAAAAGTGAAGGTACAACATTTATACAAGATGTGGATCTGATCCAAATTGCTAAGTATGACCTGACTTTAAATAATCTCGATAGTATGTGATTGAATGTCTTTCTTGCTGCTTTGTTATAAGACACAGTATTTTTCTTCTGGCTCTGGCACTCAAGTGATAGAAAAGTGCAAAGTTTATCACACTTTTCTTCAATAAATTTCTACTGTTCATCAGTGCGGTGGAAACTTGTATTATCCCTAAGACTCCATATTTCTACAGGGAAACTCAATTTGTTTATTAAATGACATGAATTTTCAGCTAGTAATATCTTGACTTCTGGTTGCTAAAATTACATTCTTCAAGTCCATTGGAGATGGCTTTTTTTTCCTCAGGCCAGGGAGGCAGGATGTCCAAATGAATTGTTGAGTACTAAATTTAGAGAATATCCAGTCAGGGATGTAAGCTCCACTGACTTGTGAGGAGCTCAGAGTTCCCCATATATGTTTTCACAGAGGAGGGTTACTGGTAAGTGATGGTGAGGTTGTAAACAGCGTACAGGGCCCTTCTGATCACCTTGATACTTGACTAGAGGTAATCAAAGTATGAACTGTATGACTGTACACACAGCTTTCTGAAAGAGCTGAAAAACTCAAGGTACTACAAAATATAGTAAGAACTGTTAAAGGTAAAACTCAGCCTGAACAACCCATTTTCTAGCATTAGATTCATGGCTTCACTATTTATAAGGGGAAAAAAAGAAGGCAGTGAAATACCAAATAGGCAACCGTTTTGTTCTTTTGCTGAAGCTCATCAGGTGCAGGCTCATCAACCCATAAACCTACATCTTTGCATCTTGCTTAAAAACTCATGGAGCAAGACAATCTAGGAGCTTCAGAGGTAACAAAATCCTTAAAAATATATTAATCTTAGAAACAGAGAAAATGACTGAAATGCTTAATTTCTGAGCGCAGCACTAGGACCTTTGTTCTCTACCTTTCACGGCCCCCTGGGCTCTCTCCAAGATCAGAACCTCCCGAGGCCCATGTTAAAGAAATGATCTGCAGAACGATAGTTTGTGAATCCATGTTTTAATATTGAAGTCTCCAAATTCAGTTAATGTGGTGAGAACTATATTGTTGTGTTTGGCTTGAATATATAGTCCCCAAACCACTCCAGTGTGGAGGCTCTGCCCACAATCAGGAGCTTGCATGACAGGTATTTTAAAAGATACTGAGAAAACATATTCCTTCTGTCTAACCGAATTAGCTGCATTTGTTCTTCCAGCTCTTGGACCAAGCTGTTTAGAGAGAATACATTTACTCTGAAATTGTCAGGAGACTGAGGAACCCCCTTGGAAGCCACTGAATTACCAAGTTTGCTGCTGTGAGATTTGCTCTCCAAGTCAGACAATAAACCACTTTTAATTGCAGATTACAGATTGTGGGGCCTCAGTGATATGCAGAGAACCTTTGCCATTCTTCAGCAGAGCACTGAAAACACTTCTTTCAAACATTCCTGCAGTAACTTTACCACCTCTGAATTCTCTGGTTTGTTCAAATCCTTTTAAACCATCAAAATTAATAGCACGTGGAACTAGAATCTTTTCCTACAGGTTCCCGAGCGTGATGTACACTGGTGAGAGGGATGTTTTTCCCTGTGTCCCTGTGAATTCACTCCAAACAATCTCTGTGATGCTCTTAACTTTCAGACTGGGGGATTTTGTTGTGTCGAAATGACTCTAAACCAGACAAGAATCAAAATGACTAGTGCACTTCAATGATCTAGACTGCAGTTTTCTTTTATCTCACAGCCTTCATGCACACCCTTAAAAACCCAAATCAAACTCCTATGATTAGTTACCATACTTCAATCCCTGCAATACCTTTCAAGCAGAATACTGCGCTGTTTGCGTTAGGGCCTGGCTGAAGTGCATCAGTGTCTAAGGATGAACCAGCCTCTAATCACTGTCTTCATCTGTTGTGTAATTAGTGTTAAAAGAGCAAAAGTTAGCCAGGGAACCTCACTGGACAGATAAAGGTTCTCATTCCTTCTCCTGCATTTCCCTGTCTTATCCATAAGCAGTGAGTAGTTTTAACAGACTTCCTCTATCAGAATGTCTCAACAATTATTTATTTCCAAGACAAACAAAGTAAAACAACCATGTCCAAATCACAGCTCACTGATTTCCCAGCCATATTTGAGTTACAAGTAATTAGTTCCTTCAAATGTCAGCTACAGGGCTACACAGCTACAGCTTACCAGAATACAAGACATCAATTGACTATGCAGATGTTCTTTTTAAAGAAAATAATTTGATCTGAACATAGTTTCCTTTTATACAAAGAACAACATAACATACAAGCATAGGAAAATATTTCCACAGACCTCTCAGCTTTTTAAGTTTAGTAATAACCTCCTAGAAAGTTGTTAGTTCAGAGCTGTTTTTTTTAATTAAAAGGCTTTATTATCAGTTTGTTAGAACAAGTTCTTCAATAGAAGGGTCATTTCAAACAGTGTTCAATACACCTCTGACACAGATCAGAAATTTCTTAAATTACCTTCTGAGGAGCAAAACAATATTTGACTTAAAAGATGTTGAAATCCTTCAGAGAGGAAGAAGGAGAAAATTTGGGATGCTTGCTTTTTCTCTTTTTTGCCTACATAGTAAAAATGCTCAGTAGTTTGAAATCCTTCTCATTGAATGAAAACAGGTCTCCAACTAGCTCTACTAAATCAGTAGCCAGGGTGATGCCAAAATCGAGGTCATTCTGGAATTACTGACCCAGCACTACTCTCCTAGAAACACACAAGCTCCCCAAGATGACCACCACTGGCACTGCTAGATCAGAGCTGAAAGGATGCTCCCTCTGTATTGCTCTCAGGAGACTCCACCCAGAGCACTGCATCCAGCTCTGGGTCCCCAAGTACAAGAAAGACACAGACCTGTTTGAGCAGGTCTAGAGGAGGGTCAGGAAAACGATCAGTGGGCTGAAACACCTCTTCTATAAAGAAAAGCTGAGAGAGTTGGGGTCGTTAAGTGTGGAGGCTTCTGCAGGGAGACCCTCCTGCAGCCTTTCAGTATATAAAGGGGATCTACCAGAGAGAGAGAGACTTCTTGCCAGGTCCTGTACTGATAGGATGAACTTTAAACTGAAAGAGCTATATTTAGATTAGATGTAAGGCAGAAATATTCTACAATTCCTGTGAGACACAGGAACAGATTGCTCCCTGGAAGTGTTTAAAGGCCAAGCTGGATGAGGCTTTGAGTAACCTGGCTTAGTGAAAGATATCCTTGTTTGTGCCAAAGGCATTGGACTAGATAATCTTTAAAGATCTCTTCCAACCTAAAGCATTCTATATAATAGAATATAATTCTATGCTTCTACTGTAGGCTGACAGCAGCATGATTTTGTGTTACCTTGATCATCTATGAAAAATTTAAAAATGAAGGAATGACAATTTCTCATTACAGAAGATAACATAATTCAGGGAAGCAATTACACTGTCTGGGAATCTTGTCCCTTTTTTTCCTTAAATATTAAGCCTCCAGGTAAAGAAGGTTCACACCCTCCAGAAAACCAATTGTATCTCTCTTTATTGACAAATATATGCTGAGACATGTACTTTCACCTCAGATTATTGTCTCCATATGCATCCTGAGTGAAAACACAGAGAGCTCCCATGCTGTTAAATATTTATCAAGTCAATTTGAAACAATGGCTTTGTGTATATCCACTTTATAGCTAAGCTCCAACTGTTTCCTGACAGGTAAATGAATGTAAGCAAATAAAGTGAAACCTTGGCATTTTAGAACAGATGTATACATATCATTCATCTCTGATTTCCACACTTCCTTTTAGATTGCTCATTGCCTCAGGTGATGGAAGAATTTGCCCTTTTTGGCACCCAAATTGGGGATTCTTCACCTACCTGACCAGGTGAAGAAACGAGGAAGTATTGACCCTGGGAAGATATTTTTTGATGGCAGTTTGCACAACATATGCACAATATTCTTGCAGTCTATTGACTTCCTGACCTGGAGATTCAATGAAATAACTACCATGAGCAGTCGTACTGACCCATTCCCTCAGAAAATTGTTGATTTGCTTTTGGAACCTATGACATTGCTTGTCACTAGCAGTGCACTGTGGCAGTGCATTTCAGAGCTTAATTACACAATATATGCAAACTGTTTTTTCTTTCTGCTTCCTGATACTAATTTGCTGTTCCTTTATTTTTTTGTTTTCAAGACAAGGCACAGTTTATACAGTCTTACTATTATTTTTATACATCAGAGACTTCTACCATTTCTTGCTTCAGTCATTTGCCTTTCAGGCTGAAGTAACCTAAAATAATTTTTTTTGTTGTTTTTTGGGGTTTTTTTTCACCATGGTTTCATACTCCTAAAAATTCTTGTAATCCTTTTCTGTTCCCTTTATATTTCTACTATAACCGTCCTGAGATGCTAGGACAAGAACCGTATACGATACCCAAAACAGCATCACAAATTTATGAAGTTCTCTAGTAATGTTTTGTGTTGTGTTCTCTCTTCCTGACTAAGAATACCTAACAGTCTATTAGGTCCCTCCAAGAATGTGTCACGGCCGGCAGCCCAGCTAAAGTGCCTCTACACCAATGCACACAGCATGGAAAAGAAACAGGAGGAACTGGAAGTTGCCATGCTACAGGATGGCTACGACATAGTGGCCATTACTGAAACTTGGTGGGATGAATCCTACAACTGGAGTGTGGCTATCAATGGCTACAAGCTGTTCAGAAGAGACAGGAGTGGAAGGAGGAGTGGACGTGTTTCCTCTATGTTAAGAACTGGACAAAGTGTGAAGAGATGTCCCTAAAAAGTAGACATGAGAAGGTAGAAAGCTTATGGGTAAGACTTAGGGATTGAGACAACAAGGGCAGCCTTGTGGTTAGTGTCTACTACAGGCCATCTGATCAAGGGGAACCTATCAATGAAGCCTTCTTACTCCAGCTTCAGGAGACATCACACTCGCAGGCTCTTATCCTACTGGAGGATTTCAACCACCATGACATCTGTTGGAAAAGTAGCATGGCAAACTGCAGACAACCCAAGAGACTGCTGGAGTGCCTACTTCTTAAAGAAGTCCAGTGAGGTTCTTCTTAAGAAGTGCCAACTTCTTAAAGCAAGAAACAGACAGCCCTACCTGAGGGGATGTGATATTGGACCTGATAGTCACAAATGCAAGTGAATTTATCAAGGGTGTCAAGATTGGAGGCAGCTTGGGCTGCAGTGATCATGAACTAGTGCAGTTCACTGTCCTAAGGGGTTTGAGAGAGATGAAAAGCAAAGCCAGGACCCTACGTTTTAGGAAAGCAAACTTCCAGCTCTTCAAGGAGTTAATAAGTCAGACACTCTGGGAAACAGTCCTCAGGGACAAGGCAGAAGAACTGGCAGATCTTTAAGGACACTTTCCATAGAGCGCAAGTGCTCTCAATCCCCACATGGAAGAAATTGGGCAAGGAATGAAAGAGACCAGCATGGCCGAGTTGAGACCTGCTGGTCAAAATAAAAAGTGAAATGGAACTGCACAGACAGTGGAAGCAGGGACAGATATCCTGGGAAGAGTACAGGGACGCTGCCCAGTTGTGTAGGGCTGAGAAGGCCAAGGTGCCGCTGGAGCTGAACTTGGCAAGGGACACAAAGAAAAACAAAAACAGCTTCTACAGATATGTCAACCAGAAAAGGATGGTCAAAGAAAGCACTTCCCCATTGCTGAGAAGCAATGGTGAGCTAGTAACAACAGATGAGGAGAAGGCTGAGGTACTCAATGACTTTTTTGCCTCAGTTTTTACTGGCAATCTCTCTCCACACAGCTCTCAAGTTGATGGCCCACAACACAGGGACCAGGGAGGCAGAGTCCCTCCCACCATAATGAGGACAATGTTCATGACTGAGGAACATAACACACACAAGTCCTTGGGACTTGATGAGATGCATCCCAGAGTCCTGAGGGAATTGGCTAATGCACTTGCCAGGCCACTCTCCATAATATTTGAAAAGTCATGGCAGTCAGGTGAAGTCCCTAGTGGCTGGAAGAAAGGAAACATCACACCCATTTTTAAAAAGGGTAGAAAGGAAGACCCCAGGAACTACTGACCTGTCAGCCTCACCTCTGTGCCTGGGAAAATCATGAAACAGACCCTCCTAGAAGATATGCTAAGGCACATGGAGGACAGGGAGGTGATCCAAGAGAGTCAGCATGGCTTTATTAGGGGCAAGTCCTGCCTGATCAACCTAGTGGCTTTCTACAATGTAGTGACTGCATCAGTGGACAAGGGAAGAGCTGTGGATGTCATCTGTCTGGACTTCTGCAAGGCCTTCCACACAGTCCCGCACAATATCCTTCTCTGTAAGTTGGAGAAATATGGGTTTGATGGGTGGACTGTGCAGTGGATAAGAAATTGGCTGGATGGTCACATCCAGAGACTAGTGGTCAATGGCTCAGTGTCCAGATGGAGAAAGGTGAAAAGTGGTGTCCCTCAGGTGTCCATACTGGGACCAGTGTTAATATCTTCATTAATGATATTGACAGTGGCATTGAGTGCACCCTCAGCAGGTCTGATGATGACACCAAGCTGGGTAGTGCAGTTGATATGCCTGAGGGATGGGATGCCATCCAGAGGGATGCGGACAGACTAGAGAGGTCAGCCCAGGTGAATCTCATGAGATTTAACAAGGCCAAGTGCAAGGTCCTGTACCTGGGCCAGGGCAACCAGCATTATCAATACAGGCTGGGAGAGAATATGCTAGAGAGCAGCCCTGTGGAAAGGGACTTGGAAGTGCTGGTGGATGAAAAACCAAATATGAGCCACCAGTGTGCAAAGGCAGCCCAGAAGGCCAATCACATCCTGGGCCGCATCAAAAGAAGTGTGGCCAGCAGATCAAGACAGGTGATTCTGCCCCTCTACTCTGCCCTGGTGAGACCTCACCTGGAGTACTGCATCAAGCTCTGGAGCACTCAGCACACGAAGGATGTGGACCTGTTGGAGCATGCCCAGAGGAGAGCCACAAAAATGATCAGAGGGCTGGAGCACCTCTCCTATGAAGACAGGCTGAGAGAGTTGGGGCTTTTCCACTTGGAGAAGAGGAGGCTCTGGGGGGACCTTATAGCAACCTTCTAATACCTGAAATGGGCCTATAAGAAGGCATGGGGGGATCTGTTCTTGAGGGTCTGTAGTGACAGGACAAGGGGTAATGGCTTTAAGCTAGAAAAGGGTAGATTTAGGTCGGACATTAGGAAGAAGTTCTTTAATACAAGGGTGGTTGAGCACTGGAACAGGTTGCCGAGACAGGCGGTGAAGGCCCCATTCCTGGAGTCATTCAAGGCCAGGCTTGATGGGGCTCTGAGAAATCTGGCCTAGTTAGAGATGTCCCTGCTTATTGTAAAAGGGTTGGACTAGATTGCCTTTAGAGGTCCCTTTCAACCCAACTCATTCTGTGATTCTGTGATTCTGTGATTCTGTGATTCTGTGATTCTGTGATTCTGTGATTCTATGATTACTTGGTTACGAGTTGGTCTGTAGTCTGGTAATTTAGGTCTTCCTCTCTGTAACTCCTCAATTCCATGGTCTTGATTTACATGGTTCACTGAAGTTAAACAACAGTGCTTAGTGAATTAATCTGTAAATTCAAATGAGTGTGACTCACCTCAGTGTGGTCACCATGTAACTGTACTGATCTGTACTTTGGAAAGCAAGTTGCTTCACATTTTCTTAAGGGAGAGTGTAGACAAAGCTAACTCCTTCAAGCCTGATATGTCCAATCTGTCACCACTCTGTTGCATCCAAATTACAGACTCGGCCGTTTGAACTCTCTACCAGATTGTTACCTGACAAACCACACAATTCATGTGTGCCAAATAGTCCTGCCAGTCTATGCATAGACCATTATTACTCCGGTTACAATTACGCTAATAATTTTATTTAATTACACTCAGTTCAAACTGCACATACAAATAATTTGCTACTTTTTTTTGTCTCTCTCTTCCTGGTGCTGAAGTTTCTCTTCCCATGCCCGTTTGGGTTCCCATGGTGATGACTTCACCCTGGATGTGAGCAGGGGAAGAGAAGGAACTTGCAGACTGTCATCAGCATCCTGAGTTCTTCACTGTGAGAGTTTGAAGTGGAGGACAGTGGCATCTTCCTCCTTTCTCTTGAGTCTCTTTCTTGCTTGCAGATACAATCCTCTTGTTCTTGTATTAGTGTGGAAGTTTATCACGATTTACTAAACAATTTGTTTTATCTTTAATGTCTTGGTGTCTCTCTGTCATTCCTAAAAAAAATTACCCATCTCAAAAAGCTCAATTCCTCTGTTGAGGATCAGTGATCTGCCTACCACCATAAGGTCTCTGGTACCATCCTGTGGCCATGCATTCAAGGCCTTTGCTAACATCCAGTGTCTCTAACTGTTCTCTGCTTCACTTTGATTCCAGACTCATAGGTAATTCATTAAACACTGAAAAGCCACTTGTTATTAGTAGCTGTTAGGCACAGAATCAGATAGTTGTGTGGTGCTGCTCCTATACAGTTGTAACCTGTATAATTATCTAAAGGTAAGTGAAAGTTAAAAAAAAATAGCAAAAAAGTGAAAAAAGAGACTGAGTTTCTCTCCACCTCTTGACTCCCTTTTTCCCCATATCACAGAGCTGTTTTGGCTGCAGCCTACAGCAATATGATGAGAAATTATAAAATGTGATGCAAGACCAAAGAAAAGAAAAAGCAATCAATTCCCTGCAGAGTCTACCAGGAGAGATTTAAGCATGACAAAGAGCGGCTTTGTGAGGGTTTGCTTTTCATTTCTTGAGCCTGTGCTACCTATGAAAATTAGAAAGTAGTTTGAGAACCCTCAAATACATGAGCAACAGGAAAACTCAGACGGTGTTCTCCTTATCAGAAGCAATGAGTTGTTTTGTTGGAGTGAACCAGAACTTTTTCCCCTTTTCAACAAGATTGCAAAGGATAACTGACTCAGTCTCCATTCACTGGCATGGTCAAAGTGTTCACTGAGCTTCCTATGCTCTGGTTATTGCTCTGCTTGTCCAAGGGCAGAAGATAGTTGTTGTGACCAGCCATGGCTCAAGACACACAGCAAAAATGTCAGTGCTGTTCTGCTGGCCTGTGGGACTTTGAGTGACATTTTCCTAATGTATTTCTAAGAGAAACTTCCAGATACATACTTTTTTTTCACTGTTTTGCCTTATTTTAACATTGGTTGCTTGCAACTGATCGATGGTTGAAATGATACTTCTATTCTTCTTCTTTCCATCCTTCTATATAGATATCAAGGCATTTTTACTTACATTGAGTGATACAGGAAAGAAAGATTGCTTGTGTTGATATTTGAACTCTAATAAATGTTGAAGAATATTGTTATGGCCAAAAACTCATGATATAGAAATAATTTGCACTTTGGGATTACTTAGGCCAAAACCAAACCCAATATTTTAAGTTTTTATCCATCCAAACTCTATTGAGAAGCTTAAAGACTTCATTTTCCTTCAATCTTATGTTAAACTTTTCTTTTACTGAAGCAATGGTGTATTTAAAGTTAACAAAAGCCTTCATGGCACAGGAATACATGATAATTCTGTCGTGTGTCTCAGAATATTATTAATATTAAGGATTTTAATGTTTCAATTTTTATGATTTATTCTCACATTAATAGATCATCCCCATTTTTCATTTTATATAGCTTCCCAATTTGTGTGACAGCACTAGGTCATAAAGTACTCAAATTTCTGTTCTTTTAGACTGTTTTAAAGCTTTAACCTTTGTGGTTTTAAATTGAAATCTACTTTGCCATACTTATACTATGAGAAAACAAAATGCATTTCCATTTGGACCTACAGTGGTTGACTTTTCGTACTCACTCTTTTAATAATTAGGTTATGAGTAGATATGAATTAATTGCATGAACATCAGCAATATAACCCTCTACCTTCCTGATGTTATGAGTATGCTGTTTCTATTGCCCTCACAACAATTCTGTTTAGGCACCTGCTGACAGATAATTTCATAAATACACAGGCAACAGCTCACTGATGTGTGACCCTACAGCTGGTTTTACCTGCCAGTCCTTGGATTTCATAATTTGAATCTTTTATGTTGAAAAATACCACGTGTCACTAAATGTTGGCAGATGTTGGCAACAGAGACCCTTGTAAAGGTAGTAAAGTTACATGTCTATTTTAAAAGCACAGGTATGAAAGTATTTCCAGTACTCTCTAGCCGTCCTCTAGCTTTACAAGACGACCTGTACCTTGCAACAGCCTCTTTGGTTTCAATGATGCCTCTTTCTCAAGCCTTTACTTAGCAAAGCAGTTCAGTCAGTACCTGAAGAGTTAGATGTTGAGCTGAACCAAACCCCAAATGATGTGGAACTGCTGCAAATAAAGGCAGTATTTTTGGGGGCCCATGCCTTTTAAAGCTAAATAGCAATAACAAAAACCAAAAAGTCCTGTGCCAGTTACTGAGGAACTCTTACCAAGACTCTACCTCTCTCAGATTAGGAGGGCAGCGAGCAGGGGAGGTTGCATGGAGGTTTTGCCTCTGGAGTTCTAAGGAAAGAAGAGCAAGCTCTGGCTCTTGGAAAGCAGAAAACTAGGTGTAGAGTTTGTCTAGTGTGGCTAATTCTTCAGTGGTGACTGGTTGCTCAGGGTGGATGGTTAGGAGCTTGCTGGGGCTGTGAAGGTTGTTGTGAAAGTTGAGTGGCTGTCATGTACAGTAGAGGGATTAGGCTGGGCAAGGTGAATCTGCTATCCTGAGCAGTGAATAGAGAATGCCCAGGACCACTGAGACAAAAGACGGTAACTCACAAATGAGAAATTTTGTGTCAGGGATGGTTATGAGAACATCAGATACCTCCACCAACCATATCTTCAGGTAGTTCTCATCTGTTGCTCATTGTCTTAATAGAGCAGAGGAAGAAGAAAATAATTTTAGCCACTCCTCCAGAGGAGAAAGTTGTATGTTAGACCCGTTGAAAAATCCCACAGTATTTAAGTTCAAAATTCTGTTTGAGGTCCCTCAGAAGTGTAGGGCATCATCCAGGCTATTATATAATATTCAGTGTGTAAATTGACCAGGTGGCAGGCCTAATATGCGTGTACCCAGTGAGTCTTCTGACATGAGAGTGGCTGAGATGGAGCACCAGAGAGAAACAGGGGTTGACAGAGGAGTCTTATGGAGAAACTATCTCACTGCAGCACTCCTTGTACTACAAGACAGGATGTAAGTCATTAGCAGGGAGAGTTATCTGCTAAGGAAAAGCCTAGTATCTTGGATATGTCCCACCCTTTAGCGGATGTCACACTCAAGGACTGAAGAAGGTCCTGGAGCAGAGAGAGTCATTTTAAAAGCAAGAAGTTAAAGGTGACAGTGGGAATCCACGATCACCAGGATCAGTGACGTCAGATAAATATCAGTGACTTCATGTTGGCAGCCAAACCTGCAGACTTCCTGAGATAAAAAGTAAAAGCAGAGGAACTACTTTTGGCATCAGTGATAATTGTGCCATAACAAGCACCTGGGCTGTTTCATGGGAGCAAGATCAGTGGGAGAGTGTTACCTGGCAATGAACTTTACATGAGTGACAGAGTGAAGACACTCTGTGATGCTCCCTACAAGAGAATTACGTTAAGTGTAAAAATATCTCAGAAGCAGCCCACAATGCAATCCTTGTGTGTGGATGGCCCCATATTAAGTACTAAGATCATATTGATCCTGTGGTCAGAGTCATGACAGTTATTAAATCCAAGTTTTATCAGGTAGTAGCCGTGGGAGATTTCAGCTGCCTATGGAAAGAACATGTCAAGACCTCAAGCTGAGATGTGGAAAGAATTCTTGCATTCACTAAACTGTTTGGAAAGGCAGATTTATCTTATCCTTGGGAATGGTTTGTGGGACCAAGTTGAAGACATTAGAGAAGAGTCACTGGATAGTGGCAACCAGAGTATGGCAGGTTTATTTTCATATAATTATCCAACAAATCCCACAAGGAGGTGGGATTTTTTGCAAAAATTCCTTTTACAAAAGCAAGCTACATAAAAATGAAGCAACTAGTAAAAAATGAACTATGAAATTCCAAAAAAATGACCTAGATGCAGTCTGGAGCCTAAAAAGAATCCAATGACATCCTAAAATTTCTCCTGGGAGCCTAGCGCAGTTATGCTGCATTTACAAAACAAACAAACAAACAAAGCAGTAAAAAGCATAAAATACTTAAAGGATGAATAGGGAAATTGAGCAGGTGTTAAGCTTGGCATTTAAAAAAAAAAAGGTTTAATCCACAAAGTATGGTCAAAGGGAAACTGGAAATTAATATGATAAAAAATAAATCTGCAGATCACCAGGAGTTAAACACGGGTGCAATTCCCCAGAGTGACACTTGCTGCAGCAGACGTATTCTGGAATAAGTCCTGTGTACATTAATTTGCAAGCTCTATACTTTCAGGAAAACAAGCTTTCATTGGGAAGTCTGTGTTCAGAACCTGAAGGCCACAGTTTCAGCCTGGCTCCGAGTACAATTCTCTATAACCAGGAACCAAGGCAGCATTCTGCACTTGGACAGACAGGCGACACACACTGGTCACAGGCCATGTGAATAAAGTCAATTATTTTCTACAAATGTGTATCATTTTGCACTACATGGTCCTGAAGCACAGAAATCTTCAGCAAAGAAATCCATATAAAACTCTCAGTTAATGTGTCCTTTTTAGGTTTTCATCAATTTAATTTAGGAGGTGGCTTTATTCCCAAGGCTTGGGTGAGTTTATAAAGTATTGGCTGAGCTGTTACACTTGGGGAAAGAGGCTGAAGGGGTAGGAAGCAAGGAAACATGTTGTATTCAGCAGGATGTTTTGATAGGAAATAGTAGACCTGGTAATTTTGTTAAAGGGAGAAAAAGGGTTATAATACAGCTGGAAAAAATGTTGCCTCCAAGACATTTTGAAAATTCAGGTTTGAGCCATATTTACAGGAGCAGGGTGCTGCCCACTCTCCCAGGGAACACTGAGTAAAAAGCTCACCCCATATGCTGGAAGACTAATCTCAGTTGCTGTGTATGGAGATAAGACCCACAACGCTCATTCTATAATCAGTGAGTTGTGAGGTATTCTAGAAGTTGTTTGCACTCTGTCTTCATAGCAATGTCTCCAGCCTCCAGTACAAGGCACCTTACACAGAAATAAAGAAGTAAAAAGAACAGACTGAGAAGTCCTTCCTCTTAATGGGATGCCAGCCAGGAAGGGTGTCAATCCTTGTTTCAAGGAGGTGTTTTCAGTGTGAAATGACATCAGAACAAAATCTTAAGACCCCTTTCTAAACATATATCCAATGACACAACATTTCTTTAGATGGGCATGAAGAAGTGTGAATCTCCTCCTGTCTGGATGGGAACTGACTCCTTCCACCAGTGATCGGAACACACGTTGTTGTGGAGTGGGAGCACTGTCTCCTTCTACAGCTGGAAATCAATCCTTGAAGGACTTGTTTCCCCAGGCATTCTTCATCTAGGAGCAGACACATGGGGTCAGACCATCAGGCTCTGCCCATCACGGCAGATGCAGAGGGGAGAGTGTGAGAGTGGGGAAATGACAGTCATGAACTTCCAGAGCTGGAAATGGTGCCTTTTTATTTAGTAGCCTCCAGTGGATTTCTCCTCTCTGAATTGGTTCAGTGATTTCCAAATTCACTGTGGAGCATACATTTCCAGTGATGCCTCCAGATGCCATTGCAGGGTAAGCAGAAGGAAAGACAGTACAACTGCCTTGATAGATTGGTAACGAGCAGCAGAGAGCAGGCGCATGATACTCTACCCTGACAGAACCACATGTTTTACCCCCACTAAATTCTTTTACTGCTGTGCCAGAATGGCTCATACCATTGGATGTGCAGTTCTATGCCATCTGATCATTTCACCTTCTTAACTACAAATGACTGCAGGAATAAAGCAGTTTATAAACTGCAAAATAATTCCATAAACATTACAAGCCTTTTGAGAGTCAGCTGCATGCATGAGACATTTTCGTGCGATGTTTCAAACAAGTGTTTTTATAAATGGCAAAAAGGAAAAGCCAGTCATTTTAGTAATACCCAGGAAAACAACACACATTACAAAAATCAAATGCTTTTGCATAATAAAACTATATCCAGGATCTTCACTCACAGGAGTGTTAATTAAAACTTTCCAGTTTTCCCACATTGCAGTCTATCAAGCTCTGTAGTTTTATGCATATTAATGTCCTGGGGATAAAGACTTTTAAAAAATTTTCATTCTTTGTGTGAACATAAATGTATTATTTTTTCCCTTGATAGACCTCTCTGAATTCCTCTTCACTGTAACAGAAACAAAGATCTTCCTGTCAATTTTCCATCTGTTAGCTTTATTACAGCATAGTATCTTAATCAGATCAATTTATTGCAACTACATCACATTTTATTTTCTTTTTACTGTATGGTTAAATACCCTCAAAAATTGTTTTCCCTTTATTCACCATCAGTGTTCATTTCTATCTTTTTTATTTAACATCAGCCATTTATATCAAGTAAAATTAAGAGCTCGAAAAGGGGAAAGTTGTGATCTTTTGGAACTCATAATAAACCTGGAGATAAAAGAAAGAAGAATGTGAGCAGGAACCACAATATCTCCAGTGTGTTCAGAACTTCCCAAGCAAAGTAACCAAACATGAAGAAAATCTTTTCTCCATTTCACTATGTACAACTGTGTATTCAATGGAAATAAATGAAATATATATACATAAAAAGATATACTTCCTGTCCCTAAGTATATGAATTAAGTATATTCTAGAAGAGAAAGAAAAGTGTTGTCAACTAAAGAATAAACAACATAAACCAGGTGTAAATTTAGCTTGATAATTAGGGAAGGGTTCCCTGGTGGCATTATCTTGCAGAACAGACTTCTCTCCCAGGGGCAGTGAGAAACACCCAAACAAGCAAATGAACAAAGTGCTCAGAAGATTGAGCACGATACATTTCAGATATGTTTGACCGCTGTTTGCAGTCAGTGCTGTCTGGCTTGATGTGCAAAGAGCTTGGTGAAGTATCCAAAACCACAATATAGCAGAGGAAAATATGAGGGTTTTGTCTGCTGCTTTGCTTAGTGCACATATGAAACCTTCCTCTGGTCAAACCAGGTGTTGGCCAGAGCGTGCAGCTGCCTTCCAGCTTAGGGTTGGGACTCCCCTTGAGACTCAGTTCCAGGAGCAATTACCGGGGTAATGCCAAAGGCATGAGCAGACTGACCTGCACACCTACATGGGGAAGGGGCTGTGGGGTCTCCTGGGTTTGGCAGGAACTGCCTCAGAGAGCAATCGGCCATCTGCTATCTCATCCCACTGAAGAAAATCAGCCTACTTTGCAGAAAACTCTCAATCTCATGCTGGAATCACAGGGATCAGACAGACTCGGGATGAAAGCAGGGAGAGAAAATAGCATTATCTAATCCTGACAATGGGAAGAGAAACACAGAACTGCAGGTGTATTTTGGGAAAAATGCCTCAGAGGATGCTTGCAATGCACCAAGTCATTTAAATGTTCCCTTCACAGTAGTCTTAATTGCTTCCCTTGCTTATGTTACTGTTCACTTTCTCAAGCAATAATGAGAGCTGAAAATATTTTTTTGTCATTATGATCACTTGAAAGTGTCACAAAGAACCACACAGGCTGCTTTCCACTTTTCAGAGAATCCATCAAGCAAGAGTATTGTATCACTTCAGTTAGTGTAAATAATGTTAAAGCTGGCTAAGCTTTAGAGGGCCTGACCCCGTACGTGGTTACATCAGTGTGGGCAATTTCAGCAACCTCAGGATGTGGTCATGGGCCATCACTGCTCAAAACACCATTCAGAATATGGCAAAAGTTATTGCCTCTTTTCTCTTGAGCTACGGTAACCAGTGAAGGATCCGTTACCAGGAAAGTATGAGACGCACCTAAAGAGACATTGTTAAGAAGCCGTAAGTACTGATGAGATTGATTCCTCTAAGAAAACAAAAAGGTGAAAAAAGGTGACTAATGAAACACGACTTTTTGTAAAGTCAAATATATAAATATATCACAAATAATGATTCATATGTGGAATCCTAGTGGAGGTTACAGAGGTAGCAGCTACCAGCCTTCTGTACAGACTGGACAAGACTATTAAATCTCTCCAAGCGATGCTTGGAGTACATCGAGTAAATTGTGTTCTGTGGTTACCTGTCCTTCTGTGTAGTTTGAAGTGTGAACAGATTATTTAGAACTGGAAACCATCTATGCTTTGTCTAATATTAAATACACTTATGAGCAGAAATGCTCTCATTTTTAAAAGCATTTAAGCACTTAGAGAAAAGAAAATTCATTAAAAGATCACTGGTTTATGCAGTGAAAGAAGAAAAAAAACCCATGAAGTTTGTTGACCAAAGTAAAAATGGTTTCAAGTTTATCTTTGGGCTGAATCCATTAGCAAGCAGAGTGGTAACAAGAATTTTTACTGTAGCAGCTCTTGTAAGAACAGCAGCAGCACCCATCCTCAGAACATTTAGTGAAGGAAAAACTCCTAACTTAGTCTGCAGTGACATGAATTATTGCCTGGCTAATAGGAAGGCTAATGAAGATTTTTTAGGTGGATAACTGTACCTCTGTGTCATTTGCAACAGTTTTGACTCTAGATGACTCTGGCTAATAAAACGTATGTGTCACAAAACCCATTTTGTTTTACTGTGAACAGTCTTGTAGGATCTCGGTATCAGAGAAAAGAAACCCTGCTAATTGATGAAGTTTATCATAAGGTTCTAACATTCTGCATAGATGCTTCAGTCTTATACTATATTTAAAAGAGAGGTTTAAAAATATATCATCTGATGTCTTTTTGGCTATCAGGCCAGCCTGTTTGGGATTTGATTTGATGATGTGTATGAAAGCTATAGCAGAAGACTTTCACCTTCATCATCTTGTGTATTAAGCTAGTTTTTCACTTCAGTTAGCATAACCTCTGAGAGTCCATCTTTATTGTTTTCCCTCATAAATACTTCTGACATGTAAATGAAAGATTATCATCCCCAGGCACAGAAGATGTATCAGCTTGTTTCAAGACCATAAGAGCCTGCTGAGTTGGGGTCTCAAGCATTCTGTGGGGTCACATCCATTTTGCTTCTAACAATGGTATTCATTCATACACATTTTTCTAATGTCTCAAAACAAAAGAGTTAAAAAACCTCAACACTCTCAAGAGAGAATTCCTCAGTGAAGGGGAGCCAAAAAAGCCATGGAGGCTTTTTTCTGAAGTCTTCTATGGAGGCAGTAGCAGAACAGAGACCTGAACAAGCATCCTGCTGAGTCTCAGACAAACTGTGCAAGATAAACTCAGTAGTGATGCCAAACATTGCAATCGATAATTATAATAAAAAGTGTTTGTGTTTTAAAAAACTTTTTGCAGCTTGTCAGCATTTGGATATTTTCACTTACAAGATCCTTGGGAAAACAGCGATGTTTGTTCTCAGTTATGTTACATGTTAAAGTGTTCAGGTCAAGGTAAATCTTACTAGCCAGGGGATGCCAGACCATCAAGGACAAGCTGCACTGAGTTTGCTATGTGGGTATGTTTGCAGAGTCACTCCAGTGAGGATTTTCCACCTTCTGAGCTCCATTCCTTGATACCCTCTTCTACTGTGTGCAGAGCTTGGAAGACTTACTTGAGTAGTCCCTATTGTGCTTTGTGTTTAATATAGAGCTTCTAACAAACAATTTGGGTAGCAGATGTTAGGCATCCCACAAATACACAGAATTGTGTTTATTGATCATTTACACCAAAAAGGACATGTGTCCAAATAGTCTGTTTTATCAAAAGCTGACATTCAATTTCCTACTTTTGTGGGCAAGCTCAGTGTGGGGACCTCTAGCAACACACTGCGGGAATGGTAAGTGATACCAAGTACTTACAAGCTGCATCTTCCTTCTTGAAAACCCACTTTGATCTTCCTCTTGTTATGTATGCTAGGGAAGTGTAAGGCCCTTACACACCTGCTTCAGACACACGGTGAAGTCTTGAACTGTTAGGAAAACAAAGGTAGCCTAATGGCTTTCTATATTTCAGGCTAATTGTGAAAATTCTGTGACTGTTTAATTATTAAGGAGCCAGTATGTATGCGATAGAAGGTTAGGGAGACAGAATGTTTCCAAAGGGGTCCTTATCACTTTGTAAACGTGGCTAAGCTAGGACACAAATTGCAAAAGCATCCTTGAGATAGGGTATGAGCCTGCACAGAATGCTGAGTTGTCAAGGCTGTTGAGATAGGGTAAGTTATGGGCTTACATAGGATACAGGATAACAAGGCAGCTGAATTCCATCATGAACATTGCCAAACTAGGCAGGAGGCTAAAAGGACATAGTGTGGAAGACCCAGAGCCTTCATCGGACGACCACCCTACGACCGCCAATCCATTTTATTACACAATCTCGAGGGGCATTTCTATATGTTAATTAGTTCTCAGAAATGTAATGAATATGTGAAGTGTTTCCCGGAATTCTGATGAATATGTATGGTGTTACAACATACTCTGTAATTTTACTCGATCGGCAGAGCACTTATGGTGGATGATCCCCAGTGCTACCCCAGCGCTGCATTAAAGAATACCTACTTGATAAAACTCTTAACTGAGTTGTGCATCATATGTGAAGATGCCCTCCAAGTGCCTTTGCTGCCCATTTCAATGATGCTGGAACAAAAGATTTAAAACACAAACATGGCAAAGTCACAAAAGCTAGAGCTGGTTACCATAGAATAGTAAGTTGCCCTGTGTGTCCATAAAATTAGCCACCTGGTAATATTTAAACAAGTGCTATCTAATGCACAATAAGCTATTCTCTTCCAAGACAGTTTAGAGATAATGTCTTTTAAAATGAGTGTTAAAGCATTGTCTCAGGATGAATTTCAAAATGACTGTTTTGAGAAAAATAAACATCAAAATGGTACTAGAGAGTAGACCTATGTGAAGCAGAAAGTCAGCAGCTAATAACGTCTAATGAAAATGAAAATCACCAGGAATGTGCTAATGAAGAGAAAAACAAACAAACAAACAAACAAGCTGAAGGCACTAAAGTATCTACAGCATATACATGTAGAAAGACACGTATTAAATGGACAGCCTGCACACTTGTGAACTGCAGGATATAACTAAAGTGCTAAAAAGAATAAGCAATGAGAAGCAGTTGGCTTTTTCAGTTTGACAGGGACAAAATGAGGTCTAGATTTCTCCCGCACTAGAAAAAGAGATTCAAATTACCCTGAACCGAACAATTAAAAATATACCACTTGTGGTTTCCAGTCACTTTAAAACCTAATAAAGTATTCTTCATATAAACCTGTTTTGTCAATGAGGCAAGTCTCAAACAAAGATTTTCTCTCTCTTTCCCACTTACATCACTTGCTACAGTAAAGGATAGTACTGTTTCAAGTAAAGTTTGTTTCCTAGCTGGCTGCCCACAACTAAAAATAACTAGAAGTAGCAGTCCCCTGATTCAGCATTACTTTGGCAGAAGCAGGGAAACATGGAGCATATTTAAGCAATGCCCCAAATTAATCAGAACATATTTTAATGTACAGAACCTTCAGTTTTTATTTTCTTATTTTGTATATATCTGTAATCAGGAAGGAAAAAAAATATGTATTTTTAGATTTTAAGTTAAAACATGGACAGATTTTCTAAAATCTGCAGGAGTTAAACTACATGTTTGTGGAAAAATAAAAGAGACATCTGCAGGTACGATATCTTTATATAATCAAATTAATTTATTTGAGTCTATAAGCCTTAGTCTTTATCCATTTAAAGCCCATTAAATCAGGCTGCATTGTATTGAGTTTATATTTATAATATAATAATATTTATGTTTCAGTGGCTTTCTGAAAACAAATATATAACTAAGCACACAACCAGATTTAGAGACACGTAATGAAAGTCAGGTTCCACATCCCCAGCTATATCCTACTTAATTAATCTCTGTCCTCTTCCTCTGCCAGGAAGAATGCCTTTCCCTGAGTGACATGTGAGAGAAACTTTTAAGCTCAGAATGTAGGATTCTGATATATAAAAAAATGAATAATCTGTAATTAAAGTACTGAAGGAAGATGGGAAGCCAACAAAAAGCAGACCAATCAGCCTTAACAGAATGTAAAATCATTAGCATTGAAATGCAGTTCAGACAATTTCAATCCAGGTGGCTGCACAGTCTTTGGTTTTAACCTAGAGAAATGTTCAGATTTTAAGTTAACCAGAGAACAGCTCCCCTATTGTTGCCTGCATTCATTAAAATCATATTGTGTATGGAGGCAAAAATGAGATTAATAGTCAAGGTATCAAAGTTCAGAAGAGAAGTATTCCTTAGCCCATAAAGTCTGCCAATGTGCCAAATTTAGGAGAAAAATCAGACGTGACTTGATATTTTATTTGGTCTCAAGAGAAAATAGTTACAAGAGTGATATTTGTATCAATTATAATTGTTAACATGATATATCATGACTGAATCATTTTTTTGATGGCTTCATTATACTCACAGGGAGGTATATACTAGTTCTATGGACTTCAGGGTGATTGTGAGTTCCAATCAGCTGAGATCATTAATCACCCCAGGGCTCTGAAAATGTGCAATGCTACTTCACCTCCAATTCTGGAGCAGTAATCACAGGTGTGTTTTAACTTCTCCTATGGGCAGGATTCTGACGTGCTCTAAATTTTGCTTTCACTCTGCCTGTTGGATGTGTGACCAGTTCTTCCAAAGGACAGTGTAGAGTACTTCTGAATATTACATAAGTGATTAAAAAGCATAATCAAGTATTTTGGGCAATTGAATTAATGGTAGCAGTGTCTTAGTTCATAAAAGTAGGTGGAAAATAGGCAGAGTATTTTCTAGTCTTTAACTGGTTTAGATTTCTAAGCAAGGCACTACATGGAGCCAGACTGTATTAATGAAACACCTTCACTCCCTCAATGGGTGTTTTGTTTGCATTCCGTGACAGTTTAGGTCATAATTAACATCAAAAGAAAAGCTAACAAATAAAACCCCAAACAAAAACCAAACATGTAAAGACAAGGAATATTAGGTAGCTCAAAGCTAATTTTCAGTGAGCCCACTTGGTGTTCAGTTAGAAAAGTGACAGTAATTAAAATCAATAAGAGGTGTATGTTTGTTGGAGAAAGTAAAAGGGACCATTTTATGTAGTTTGCTTTCCCAGCAGCTGCAATCAAAGCAGTTTTATTAGCTCAAGAGATGCTCCAAAACCTTGGTTGCTCTGACGAGGGATGCATCCACCTCACTGAGTTCAGAAATTCAACCGCTGTGCTGTTAGCTTGGTTTGAAATTCTCAAGGAAATGAACACTCAGATTTCAATTGCTGACTATCATCTTGGGCTGTGAGGATTCAGCTCCTCCACAATATATGGACCTGGCAACTACAGCTATGCCAGTTTCACAAGACTGAAGTGTACGGGTACTGTGGTTGAAGTCTCAGCTACAGAGATCAAGTTCTTTTGTAAATGGAGACCTGTCAATGAAACACACTGCTTCAGCACCTGCTGTTATTATAAAGCTCTAATAAATGTAATAATGGAGTCCATCATACCGGATGCCTTTCACCACAACTCAAGAGCTGCACAAAAAAGCTAAGGATTCAGTGAATATTTATTTTGACTGGAAGTAGAGTGATATCAGAGTTCTGCTATATTCACAGGCAGAATATAAAATTTACTTAAACTGGTATTTTAAGTTTGTGTGCCACTTGGTAGGCTTCAGTGGTGTTCAAAGGTTACTGCCTTTGTTTGGAAGAAGAGATATTTGAAGCTCCATTTTCTACAACAGCTTTGACTTTTTCTGAAGGTTCAGCTCCTGCCAGCTGCACTGTTACAATATGGACATCCTTGCTAGGTACAAGCCCTCTATAGAAGGTGGTCGGAGGTAGAGTGTTCCCCAAGGAGAGTTCAGCACCCCTGACTTGAAGCACAAGACTACCATGAAAGACAGTTCATTCTTCATGTTGTATTGGAAACACTTCAAGTAGGGACTTACATGGGTGAGAAGACAATGGAAGGAGCAGCTCTGACACACTGAGTGTGCAGGACTTCATGGATCAAACACAGAGACCTTCACTCCAGCCTTTTGCCATATTGTCTGTATGAAGACCAGGTGAGGCCATCAGCATCAGCCTAACAGAGTCACAGAATGGTAGGGGTTGGAAGGGACCTCTGGGGATCATCTACTCCAACCCCCCTGCCAAAGCTGGTTCCCCTAGAGCAGTTTTCTCAGGAGCACATCCTGGTGGATTTTGAATATCTGCAGAGGAGAGTCCACAACCTCCACTGCTCTGTCACCTTCACGGTAAAGAAGTTCTTCTTTATGTTTAGGTGGAACTTCCTGTGCTCAAGTTTGTGTCCATTGCCACTTCTTCTGTTGCTGGACACCAGTGAAAAGAGTCTGGCCCCATCTTCTTGACACCCACTATTTAGATATTTGTAAACACTTACAAGATCCCCTCCAGTCTTCTCTTCTCCAGGTTAAACAACCCCAGGGCTCTCAGCCTTTCCTCATAAGATAGGTACTCCAGCCCCCTAATCATCTATGTAGCCCTCTGCTGGACTCTCTCCAGTAATTCCCTATCTCTTTCGAACTGGGGAGAAGTGGACATAATGCTCCAGATGAGGCCTCACCAGGTCAGGGTAGAAGGGGATGAGAACCCTCCTTGGCTGGCTGGTCATACTCTTCTTAATGCACCCCAGGATACCATCAGTCTTCTTGGCCACAAAACCATATTGCTGCCTTATGGTGAGCTTGTTGTCCACTAGGACTCCAAGGTCTTTCTCTGTGGAGCTGCTTTCCAGCAGGTCAATCTCTAACCTGTACTGGTGCATGGGTTTGTTACTCCCAGGATGCATGACCCCACACATCCCCTTGTTGACCTTCATGAGGTTCCCCTCCACCCAGCTCTCCAGTCAGTCCAGATCTTCCTGAGTGGCAACACAGCCTTCTGGTGTATCAGCCACCCCTCCCAGTTTTGTATCAGCGAACTTGCTGAGGGTACCCTCTGTCTCTTCATCCAGGTCATAGATTAAGATGTTGAGCAAGACTGGACCCATTACTGACCCCTGGGGAACACCACTAGCTACAGGCCTCCAACTAGACTCTGTGCTGCTGATTACAACCCTCTGAGCTCTTTCTCTCATCCAGTTCTCTATTCAGTTAACTGTCCACTCATCTAACCCACACTTCTTAAGCCTCCCTGTGAGGATGTTATGAGATATAGAGTCAAAAGCCTTGCTGAATTCAAAGTAGACAATGTCAGCTGTTCTCCCCTCATCTACCCAGACAGTCATAACATCATAGAGGGCTATCAGATTGGTCAAGCATGATTACCCCTTGGTGAACCCATACTGGCCACTCCTAATAACCTTATTTTCCTCCACATGCTTAGAGATGACCTCCAGAATGAGCTGTTTCATCACCTTTCCAGGGTTGGAGGTGAGCCTCAGCACTCTGTAGTTTCCTGGGTCCTCCTTCTTGCCCTTTTTGAAGACTAGAGTGACACTGGCTTTCCTTCAGTCCTCAGGCACCTCATTTCAAAAATGAGGCAGACCACAACTGTCTCTGCCACCTTTGACTGGTATGAATATCCTGCTTTGAAAACTCAAGAAAGCTACCATTTATCCAGCTAAAAGCTATAATGTATGTGGGGGTTTACATCCCCAGTAACATCCTTTCAGGCCCATATTACAGTGCAGAGGTGTGTTAGTTACACTAATCTGAACGATGGTGGTTCTTTTGGGTTGGTGAGGCATTGCATTGCTGCATTGCCCACATTACTGCAATACGTCAGCCTGCATTCTTCAGCCATATCATTGATTTTTGTCCTTGAGAATGAATATTTTGGGGGAAGAAAAAGGCAAAAAGTTAATGACTTCTGTGCACAACATGCACAAATTCTTGCAGTGACATAAGGAGCAGGTGAAATTTCTGGCTCACTCGTGGGTATTTGCAGATTTAAATGTGGTGAGGTGAAATGGTTTCCAGGTCTGCTGTGACAAATTGTTGTGATTACTGAAGATGTCACTGTTACTGAAGGTTTTAAGCAGAA
>JAVFHW010079149.1:0-49535 GCA_032159205.1 Eurystomus glaucurus suahelicus | reverse complement strand
TAAACAGGGAATATAGCCTAGACTGTCCCAGGCTTGGCTGCGCTCCCAGAGTGGTACTTATATAGTAACTTGTAAGTGAGCCTGAGAGGTGTCATTTACACACAGGAGGCAGGGTAGAGTTCAAGAGAAGAGGACAGGACTTTGCACCTTTCTAAACTGTGAATTTCATGCTGTCCTTACCATACTCCTCTTTCTGAGTTCTCCATGTATACATTACGTATAACTCAGATTTCCTTGGAGCAGCAAAATGGAGTAGCAGTTTTTGGGACAAAGCTATGAACTGTCATGAGCTTGCCCAGTATTTTTTTACTAAAAGTAGAAGAGAAAGTGTTTATCATATTTGTGTTACATAGCAAGTCTTGCTAAATTTATGACTTACTGACCAGGGATGACAAAAGCAGGCTGACTGTCATATAAAGTCAGATTTATTTTGCAGTAGGAAAAATACTTTAAACCACCATTGGTTGATACTCATGTATATCTTCCTTGAAGGCTTCTCTTTTCAAAAGCATTATAAAACAGTAATAGCTGTGCCAGGGAAGACCTACAGTTCCTTTAGCCTTGTATCCTATCTCCTCTGTCTTTAATAGTTGCTTACTAAATGCACAGTAAAGAATGGAGCAAGAACTTAATATTCTGCCTTCCTGCAGTGGTGTGTGTCTTGGGGAGGGTTGGAGCGAGAGGTGGTACCTTGATATTTATTATCTTTGAATATTTTTTCTTGTAAAGTTGACAGTCATCCACTTGAACATACAGATGTCTAAAATAGTAGCATCCTAAGTGCCATGTAAAAAGGACTTTCACAAACCAACTACAAGTTAAGTGGAGAAATGTGTCCTTTTGTTCCTTTGAACTTGCTACTTACTAGTTGCATTAGCTACCCATCCTTTTTTTCATTTCAAGAGACAGGGAGCAATCAATCCCAGGTCACCTCTTCTGTTCTTTGTAGTTTTGTAGATCTGCCTACTAAGCTGTTTCTTTTCCAAGCTGGAAAGTCCTAGCTTATTTAATCATAAAAGATCTGTTCTTTGGCTTTTTTGATAACCTCGTCTGAAAACACCTTAGGATAGGAAATCATTTTCCTTTCCAACTCCACTGAAAGAGAAGAGGAAAACATGTATACCTGTGTCCATGCATGCCTACATCCACTCCTGTCCTTTGCACCATGCTGGTTTCATCCTTGGAGGTTAACTCTGTTGTAGTACTCATAGACTGCAACTGGGTGAGGGCAGACCGGAGCACAGAGAGCCCCATCATGCAAATCCACTGCTGTCAAACAGCAGCTGTTTGGAAGAAGTTTACAGGCTTTCTGCAATGATAATGCATAATGGCTCTTTTACTAATGCAAGGCAGCATTAGAGATACTCCTTTTTTGTAGTGTAGCTCATCTAGATGCTTAAGCAACCGATACTTTAATCTGCTCCTCAATTAACACAGTTTGAAAGGGGCTTGGCACTCTTCTGAGAAAAAGGATCTTGATTTAAGCTTCAAAATGTTTGCTGAGTGATTTCTAAAAGAAGAAAACTTGTAAAAACATATTTGATTTATAGTTTGGTGAGACATACTAGGCATGTTTGGGGGCCAGGTGTAGATTAATCTGTCAGCATTTCGCCACTGTTGTAGGAATTTTCAGCATGTGCCACCATGTTCTGTGCCCTCAGGACTCAAAAGGAATCACTCCTGGGTTTGGTTTCCCAGCTCAGATAACAGCACAAATACCTCACCAACAGACTAAGACCTATGCTGACCTACAATAGCATTATATAAGCAGTCACTTTAGTACAAGTAATAGGTGTGTCTGCTCCTCACGTGATAAAATTATGCCCCGTGCAAGGGGCCAGTGGAAATTTAGGCATGGTGTGAAGCCCCCAGTATGGTGCATAATGGAGTTGGGGCAGATTTCCACAAGAAATGTGGAAGAATGGTGTGTTCCTAATTGAAAAGCTGTTTTCAAAATGAAGAACACCAGAGTACTTAGCATGAGCAGACAGCTTTCCCTGACCTGCTGAGGAACAGCTGAACTGTTTCTTATGGAGATTTCCATAAAAGACAGGCGCCTCAAACTGAGATTGCCACCTCAAATGAATAAATTATAGCGAAGTGTCAAGCAAGTGAATACCAGATTTTAAGGTGGGATGTGTAAGAGAGCAGATGGCATTGTTATCTCTGCTACTGATACGTATATTATTTTAATGTGTTTCTGGCATCTTCTATTTCTGTTCTGTCATGTGGACACTCTGTCTACCCACTCTACTTTCACTACAATTGCCATCTTCCAACAATTTTTCTCTTTTATACTAAGGTAAGGTTCAAAAAACTACTAAAGTTTTTGAGTTTGGTTTTACACTTAACTGCAGTCACTTGACTGCTGTATTTTTCCTTTTTTTTTTCATTTGAAATGTTGTCATTTAACTTGGATGCTTACCTCAAACTTAATCATCTAGAAATGAACCTGGAAGTTTTATAAGATGTACATTGGTATTTCCCATTTCTTTGGTTCCTGGTTTTGTTGTTTAGTCTTTAAAATTCATCTTTGCAATTATAATTTGACATTTCCACATATTCTTCCTAGTAGAACTAGTTAAAGAATAAAATAAAGTGAAAGAGTAAAAAAAAAAAACACTTAAGTTTTTCAAATTTCAAACAAAGCAAAGCTGGACTGCATGCCTTTATAAAAGTTTATGCTATTGTTATTTCCTAAATGGGCTTGTTTATTCCTCTATATTATATATGTATCTCAGATTTGTGGGAGCCAGAATTCCTGGAGCTATTCACACTGTCAACATAGGAGATGTTATCCAAAATTTCAGTTTCATTTAATTGGTATCAGTTGCTCTCCATCAGTCCATGTGTGTAAAGTGCAAACAATGCAAACTGATTTTTTTGTGTTTTGTGCTCATTCCTGCTGCTGGAGTCACCTCATAAGTCAAGACACAGACCAAATGGATTTCTGCTTGAGCCTCCTACTCCACGCCGTGTGCCCCTGTGTCATTTTTAAGCTGTGCAGAATCACTAGCACTCAGCTTTAGGCACCTCATAAGGAGCAAGGGTGGTTTTCTGTTTTGTTTTTTTCCCCTTAATTCACATTTTGCTGCCAGTGAAAGAATTGGGCTCATCTGTGCCTGGCTGCTCATTCCCAAACCTTCACTGCTGCCTCACACATGCTGGCACAAGCTTTTTTTGCAGTCACACAGAAAGCTGGTTTGAAGGACCAATTTGGCTGGAAAATACTCAGTTTTCCCCCCCAGTGTTAGCTGTCAGCTGCTTCCCTTCCCTGGTGCTGTGTACCACCTGGTCATACCAGCACTTGGAGCAGGAGAGAGCCAAGTGCCCCAGGAGTGTGGCACTCCTGGCTTCTTCCTGAGTTCTTCCTGTGGCATGGCCAGCTGTGCCTGCCACAGGAGTTGGCTGAACTGCAGTCAAGGAGGAGAGATCAGTATCTTCAGATAGTAGATCAGAGCACCTCAGCTCCTTCCTTAGGGGCATCAATTACAAGAATCCATGTCTTTGCATCCAGAAAGCATGCCAAGGATTGCAGGAAGAATAAAAGTGGTAGAGCCCACCCAGAACAAGGAAGGCTTTGGGGCAATACTAATGGCACCCTGGAAAGCATCAGTAGGCTGAATTTTGAGAATTCTGTGCTGCAATTATTAAAGAAGAGGTGCCAGATTTGTTTGTAGGGATCGGGCACAACAAATTGCAGCACTGAAAGATTCCCTGTGTTCCATTGCTTTGATACTAGCAGGGGAACCCACAAAGACATTATCCAACCTGTAGCTGTTGTATATACTATCCCTCCTGCTTAATGCAGAAACATTATTTTAGCATGTGATTTGATTTACTGTTTAGGTTTCTTAGCTGCATTTTCATATATTTAAGGTTAGTGTAAATTAGGTTCATGGGAGCCCAAGATAATGATACAACTGCATCAAACAGTTGTATTAAAACTCATTACTGGTCCTAAAAGTGTGAAGAAGGGCTTTGTGAGATGTAGATTGTAATTGCACCATTAATTTTGCATTTGCATTGCCCAAGAGCAGCAGCGTGTACTCAGAAGTCCCTTCCAGAGCCAATCATGGCCATATGTGCTGCAGCACAGGGAACATGGCTCCTGAGCCCTGTTGTCAGGATCACGACCCTTCACACCTTTGTTGTCCTCTCTTCTCAAAACTTGTTGCTGTTCTATTTCTTCTGTAACACCTGGAGACTTTCACCAAGACAAAGCATATGAAGAGTGTGCCTGCCCATCTCTTTTCTCAAAGTCCTGAAGCCACAGCATCTCTTGGCTGGCTGGTGAGAAAGGGAGCAGGAAGATAAGTTGTAAAATAGAGAGGAAATTTTCTGTGTCACCAGTGAGGCCTCTGCCTCTGTGGTAGTCCCTTTTTTTTATTATATTGCTCTTCTGGCTCAGGGAGGAAGGGTGAGTTTAAATATCATGAGTTAAAGGACCATTACTGGATACATCTACTTGCAGATTTTTTTTTTTAACTAAGCCGAGATGTATTTCAGCTCCCTGTTGTTTCAGTCAGGATATGTTTGTGAAAGAGATCTGTGTGATTTTCTGGACACCGTCAGATGTGAGCCATGGTTTTGCTTACCTTTTCAAAAGTAACAGCACTGAGAGCAGCTGGAGAATGAAATATTTTCATGTTTCTTAAATTACCAATCATTTTTTCCTGTTTTGAAATTAAAATAGTAATATTTGTGGGTTTATTGTCTTGGGCCTGACTCTGTGCTGTGCTAGGTCTGCATGCAGCAGCTACTCATACATCCTAATACTATATCCTATGCAGATATAGCAGAAGTTGTTCACATGTTATTTCTGGACTAACCATCAGCCATGGCTCTTGTCATTCAGTATAGTCTTGGTCACTGACATAAACAAGGTGACAGAAACACTGAATTTCACCACGAACTGAAAACTTTGCAGACTTGCATGGTGACTTGAGCCTTAAAAAGCCCCTGTGCAGTTTGCATATTCCTTCTGGAGACAGATCTTCATGTGCAGTGCAGCTCTGAGTGTTTCAGAGTGGGGAGGAGCAATCAAGATAGCCTCTCCAGGCATTATTTTTTTTTCCAAAACTACATTCCCTGTTCTTGTATTACTTTTAGCCCAGCTATAAAAGGAGAGTGCTAGAAGTGACAAGAGGGGCCTTGCTTAGAGACTTCTAACTCAGCTTTGCAGGCCATGGGCAAAATCTGTAACACGTGCCTTGCTAAAGCCAGCAGGATTGCAAGCTGAAGAGAATTTGTCTCAAGAGATGAAAATGAGCATCCAAGCTTGAAATGCTAAGCTCAGCTTTCCTGAGGTTAGCCCAGTGCTGTGACCAGCATTCAGGGCTACTGAATGTCTGCAGAGAAAGGGGGGTTTAGTGGAAATAGTGTTGTTCTTTTGGTAAAGACTTTACTGCAGTTTTTCAGGAGACAAAGGCATGTTTTGCACAGTCTGCAAGGTTCAATATTAACGGTTTATAGAAACCTTTCTGATGGTTCAGGATAGTTCTGGCCTCAAAATCAATGATGAAGAGCAAACATTATGGGCTTTTATTGATGAGTTCACTTCTTAGACGTGCCAGTGAGTGCAAGTAGTGCTGAAATGTTGCAACATGCTCTACAGACTGCTTTTACCGTCTAGTCATTTTCCTCTGTCATGAGTTTTTTTAAATCTAATCTTTTGCTGTAGCTTCTGCCTTTCTGTTGCCTTTCTTGAATGTCAACCTTCCACAGGAAGATTTTGCTCTTTCTTCTTACCAGTTTTCATTAAAAAATAATTCCATAGCTACCCAGAATAGCCAAGAGTGAATCTTCTGAAAGACCAGTGTTTGTTTCAGGTGAGAGATTTTTGGCTGTTACTGACAGCTTGTGCATGAGCCTGGGCTGGTTCCTAAGGCAAACACGAATTTGTGCAGGTTTTACTTTCTGACTTTTCAGAAAACCAGAATAAATTTTACCTGTGGCTGTAACAGAGAAGATTTGATGTTACTACTTCAGTTGAATTATCACATGTACATCTGCACATGGGCTTTCTTTTCATAAGCAAGTGTATGTCACTGTGAGCTTGCTTCTTATTTTCTTACATAGAACTGTTTAGCCAACCCCCTGCTATAGCTTCTGGCCTCTCTGACGATGACTCAAGCACTCAGCCAAGTGTTTATTTCACCAAGTAAGGCAGCAAGGAGTGCTGGCCTCCCTTGCACTGTTGAGTTTGTGTGAGGCTCTCTCTCTTTGTCCAGCCTTGGAAACAGCTTTGAATCTCCTGCCCTTGAGATCAGCTTGGCACTGAGCAGCCATTCCTCCCTGGCTCGGAAGCGTTCCCTCACCCTGCTTCGCTGCTCTGCATGTTGTAAGGCAGCAGTAACTGCTGTGCAGAGCTGCGGCGGGCTGTACAGGGATGGGCAGTGTCCATCCAAAGTGGGGGGACAGGGCGGCTCCCCGCCTGCACGGGAAATCAAACACCCTTCTGGTGCAGGGATGGGCAGCTCCAACCCCTCAGTCAGGCAAAGGCAAACCTTTAACTTCAGCTACAGCTCTTGGGGATACAAAGAGTCACAAAATTCAGGTTCACTTTTAGTATCTGTTTAGCAGTTGCTTTCTATAGCATGCATTTAAAAAGAAGCAGCTTCTAAATATGGTTGTTGTTAGGATTCATAGTTCATGGCTTTGCTTTCTGTCTTCTTTCTGCATGCCTTTTTTCCTTTTGTTCCTCTGCCTTTTTCTGCCTACCTATTCTGGGCTGCTTGTAGCTCAGTGTAACATCTGAAGTGACTGAAAATACAGAGATATTTAAGTTAGATAAGAGGTTCAGGATTAAATCTCAAGGTAAACATTCTGCAACCATCTCTGACAAATTCTGTTGAAACATGGGCCATAATATATAGTTCATCTCACCTCTCCAAACCTGCAGCAGCCCTGCAGGGCCATGCAGATTGAGCATTTGCTTAAATAAACTGAGTATGATTTAGTGTATAATCAAGAAGTGGATCTAAGTAAAAGGGTAGTATTTCTGAAGGTCACTTTTGTTGCTGTAACAAAAACAGCTGTCTGTACAGCGGAAGAATGGGAATAATTAAGAAGACTTTCTTAACCCCTTAGAATTGTAATCAAGAAACAGTGTACTGTGGGAGATACACTAGGTTAGTCATCATAAACATTGGTTCTTCTCTCTTCAGATATTACTTTATCATTAAAATCTAATCAAACATGTAATTCATCTTTTATTTCAGCAGATTTTGTTTTGTTAAAGTACATTACTGACAGTGGCCCAAGGCTGGTTAGTTTTCCTTTCATTTTCTTCCACATAACAACATTGCACATTAGGTGCTTTAAATCAGATGTTTGCATTTACTTTTTGCCTTAGTATTTTCTAATTCTAGTCTTACCAGTCAGTCTGTTTTCATAAATTATATCAATATATCCTTGGACATTTCTTACTTTACATGACCAAAAAAAATACTATCCATAACATTTCAAATTTGAGAGACCTGTAAGAGCGTGGTGGTTTTTTTTTAAAATCAGAACTAGCAAAATCTCACAAGCAGTTTCTCTATATTACTGCTGAGAGTGTCTTGGACTTCTGTGAGCAATTAAAAAACATTCAGATTATGTGTGTCCATAGGAATTAGAATCTAGCAGTTTGTACTGTCGGAAACTCTACACTAGTATGGTGGTGAAAATGTGGATTTCAAAAATGCAGGAAAATTTAAACATCTTTCAGAAACGGTATGAGAAGAAAGAACATATGCTTATTGTAGATTACTAAAATTCTACGCTTTAAAAATTTGGAAAATATTTCTATCAAAGTCTTCCTCTTGAAAAAGAAGATAACAGTCTTTATTGACATCCACTGCCTCTGGACCTACCACAACTAATGCAAAAGACCTGTGACAATGTTGCCTCATTATAACATCTGTGAGACTTCCTTAAAGACACATTCCAAGCCAATTTCTTAGAGAAATTTCAATATTCTAAGCAAAACTGGTAAACCACATGATCATAACTTTATTATTGAGACCTGTCTGAGTAGCAAACACCTTCTCTTACTGTGCAGGGGTGTAGATGGAATCACAGTTGCTGAGACTGTAGTCAAGATACAGAAATCTGGCTAAACGCACACAAGTGATCTGGGGACTCTTGTAATCCCAATTTTCTCTTACTACGGCACTGGAGCAAAATCAACAGAATGACTGCTGGCTTAAATGGTGCATTTGTTGACACTTACAGAATAGCAGAGGAATATTGAGATAAAAATGAAGAAAACAAGGGAAGTTGGGCCAGAAGCAAGGTGACGCACGATTGCTGTGGGAGATGAGTTCTGCCTTGACGCTTTCCAAAGCTACAGGGTCTCCAGAGCAGGAAAGGTGTTATCTCATAGTAATGCCTAGTGTAAATCTATAGCAAATATATCAGTGATTAATACCTGCCATTAGACACCTGAGTATAAATGGAGCTTCCTAACTGACTGCCAGTGCAGTGTCAGCCACATTAAACAAGTTTAGGCTTTTTTGAGTAAACATTTTGGCTTTGGCAACAGTTCTTCCTTCCCACTTTCTAAGCTCGGTTGGGGTTCACATATGAATTTCTCTTCTTCCCCTGTTTTCTCACTGCAAAAAGCAGAGACATGCATCTGTCACAATAATTTTAGAGAGATTAAATACGATCATTTGAAGGATAGTTTGAATGAGGGCATGTACAAATCTGTTAATATATTGTGTGTCGAATGTCCAGAACCTGCTGACTTCCAAGTGTGCACTTCCTCCTAGAGGAGGAAGATGGTATGTAAGAGCATTTTTCGCCTGACCTTTGTTTCTTTGATTGTTTTAAAGAATCATTAGGTCTACCTTTATTGACAGTGCCTATTAATCTTTCGTTAATCTAAGTAAACCATGAAAACTGTACTGCTTCTGCATGAATATCACTCAGGAAAATGAGACCCTCCTTGGCATAGTATCCTTGAAGTCCATGCTTTTGTCAGAAGTAGAGTCTTCTTAGGCATGCTAAAGACTCATATAACAGTAATTCATAGTTGCGGTCATGGTCGGTCTTTAGTTAACCTGAATGTTTGCTCCTTGTTTATCCAGTCAGGAAATGGCTCTGTTTTCAAATGAAACAAAAATCAGGGCTTCCCTCTAAACTCCTCCTATGGTTATTTGGAAAGACTAGTTTATGAAAAGACATTGGAGGAAGATGGGAAACCAGCCAGGTGAGAAAGGTCCATTTTTTAATAGTGATCAAACTTAACTGTATCTCTGGAGCCTGTATTTCAAGTACTGAAGAGCCCTAACCACCTCTGTCTGTGACTCTTCCCTAACTAAGCTCTGAAGCCCAGGACTGACAGCACTGGGTTCTCAGCAAGAGGGAATGAGTGTTAGAGAAAGTAAAGTTCAGCAGAGGATACATAAAACTTAAATCACTTTTGGCAGTCTGTCAGAAATAAAAGGAGATTTCCTTTATAAATCTGTCCACTGTGCTTTTGAATGTAATTGTTTTGTCCAAATCTCTTCTGCTATAGTAAAATAAGAATGAGTCTGGAGGCTTACTTCAGGCCACTCAGTGTTGTACAGATGATCAGAAGATTCTTTTAGTCTCATAGGCAGATCACAGAAATGAAAGCTAAAGGAAAATATGTATTTTTCTGTTAGGCTCAACTCCCTTCTGAGTCACGAGTGCTTCACATTTGCGTGTTCTCTAGTGTTTTGTTCATCATAGTGCTGAATTGCCAATACTTTGGGGGGGTTGCTGTTTTTCCACTGTTAATTTCATCAGTCTGATATCATTGGCATGATTTTTCTCTGGTTTGATATTTACATCATCCTGATTTTCAGAGTAAGTTAAAACGTATCCAGCTCAGCAACTTTCCCTCTTTGGGAAGAACTTTAGATACTCCCTGTCTGTAAGGCTCAATGTGTCACATGCATTTCCTTTCGTATGTAAGAGTGTAGCTGGGATCCAAAGCAAGTATTTAAGTCATGGCCTTGAGAACTGCTTGGTACTCTGATTGTGTGTTTTTTTCAAAGAAAACTAGTTTGTAAATTAGTAGTGCTTTTACATGATATGTCACAATATTGGCTTCATTTCTGATAATGAAGAGTGGAGATTGTTGCTTTATAAATACTGTTAAAAGGACAATTCTGGTAGGTCTACAAGAACTCTACATAAGCAGGGGACAGAACTGTTGTTACAGTCTTATGAAACCCACGAGAAAGGATCCTCTCCCAGGATCACTGCAAAACTGCAAAGACTCCGATTCTTGCTGAGTTTGAGGATAACTGGAGTGGAAAATAATACTATTATTCTCCTCTAGCTTGTTGTTAAAATTTCACTGGATCTTCTTTGAAGCTGGTAACTCATAGTTCATGATTCATTGCAATAATAAAGCTCTGAATTACTGAATGAGTAAACATCCGGGCTACAGCAATAAAACAGAAACTCTTAAAAAGCACAGGAGAAAGACTGCATGCCAGAATGTTCTAAAATGCTCGGAACAATTCAGTCTTCTTTGGGACCCACGAAAAGTTACTATGGTCCAGATATGCAAAAAGAGTGAAAATACTGTATGAGCCCCTGTATACTTCACAGTCTCTGCAAAGATGAAATTGGGTGGTTCTCTTAATGAAGAATCAACATGACTTTCAGTCTTCAGGTATTCAAAGCCATATAAAATTTTGGTCATCACTGTCACTGATCAGAGTACAGGAAGTAACTCCTCAGATTGCTTAGAGAGCTCAACTTTTGTTCAGTGCATGAGCCTGTGTTGTGTCAGGAGGATCTTGTACCAGGACTTCTCAAAAGAATCTCTGAATGATAGGTCAGTAATATCCCTTGGAGTCTCCCAAATTACTAGAGATAGAACAAGAGGAAATGGCCTCAAGTTGTGTCAGGGGAGGTTTAGGTTGGATATTAGGAAGAAATTCTTTACTGAGAGAGTGGTTGGGCACTGGAACAGGCTGCCCATGGAGGTGGTGGAGTCACCATCCCTGGAGGTGTTTAAAAAATGAGTAGATGTAGCACTTGAGTCTATGGTCTAGTGGCTAGAGAGATGTTAGGAAGAAGGTTGGACTTGATGATCCTAGAGGTCCTTTCCAACCGTAACAGTTCTATGATTCACTCCAGGTGTAGAAGGTAACAAATGATCCTTCTAGGAACCGCCTCTGGATGTTGTTTGTTTCCTTCGTTTTTATATTGATGTGTGGTGCCTGTAATGGTGAAATTCCCTCTGGACTGAAGAACAAGATTGCTGCTGGCTTTGGGGAGTTTCTTTCAAAGACATTCAGATAGCTGTTCTGTGAATAGAACTAGCATTTTTCCTTCACTTACTTCACATGACTGAAAAATACACCATATTCTACTACCTCAAATTTCAAATGGAGATTGATGATTTTTACTCCATTAAAATCTCTGTAGGCGGCAGAACTTTTCTGTCATGTAAGCAGGTGTTATTGCACCTGAATCAGGCAGTCATTATTTTGAAGAACTGTTAAAATTTGCAGAAGCCAGAGGTAGCTTGAAAGTTCACCAATGGGGAAATACAAGAATTTACAGCTTGACTCTAATCTCCCAAAAGCAGCATAAATTAAAAGTATCAAATGCCAAGAACAAGGCCAGATTGGGGGCCAGTATCTTCATGAGTTACTTCATTCAAATGTAATGAGGGTGTGGAGGGGGAATAAATAACACGAAACATCAGGGTGCATTTGTCTGTAACCAGCACTTTTTCAGTGATGAAATAACAGAGTTTGGGACATAGTGTCATTGGTAATTAACAATACACAGCTGTGTCTGTGTAATGAAGCCTGGCAAATTAATGGCCCTGCTTTTGTGGAGCACTGATTATAGTGGACCTAATGATTGAAACTGTGTTAGATTTGTGAGGAGGACCTCAGTCTTTCTGTTGCACTGTCATTATTCTGCAGGTGTCCTTAAACAGAGGTGCACCACATCGTTGCTTGTTTCTTTTCCCGCTGTCCTTACAGCCACCTGCTTTCTCCTCCAGTCTTTTACCTCAGTGTCTCTTTTGGGTGATCCCAGATACATGCGGTTTCTTCTCTAGCTATTGGGAGATGTATGTGTCAGATCAATAAATTGTCATCTTCGCTATTTAAACTGAGTGACAGTGTGATTCCAGGTCTGCATCAGCTCCCATGTTTCACTTACAGTTTGTCAGTATTATGTTTATTCTACCTTTACCTCAAGTCTTTTGCTATCCATTTCTATCTTCCTCTCATACAGACTTATGAGTCCTCTTGTGCTTTTTGTTCCAACATGTCTTTTCTCTTCTTTCCTCCTTTCATCCCTTTTTTATCTTGTGCTCCCTGCTTTTGCTCCCTTTGTCCACTCCCTCTGCAGATGTTAGCTGTGCTGTAGCTTTTCCTTTGTAAAAACACTCTCTATATTGTTGTCACATTGTTGCTTGCTTTCCTAATGCTGTTGTGCAGCTGTTTACTGTCACGCGATGCAGTGATGTGCTCACTGCAGCACCGTGCCCGCCACAGCGCTCCGCTCGTTCCTGGCTGCCTCTGCCTGGCTCTGGTGCTCAAGGCTTGGACCTCCCTTGTCCCCAGATCAAAGCATGGCTATCCTGTGTGAGTACTCACTCCAGTGCTGTCAAAGTGTTCCCTCTGCACAGCTTCTTGTTTATAGAAAATGAGACGATATTTAAGCAAGGGAGGTAGGTTGTCAAATTTAGCTAGGACCATCAAGATGTGCCCTAGTGTGATTTTTCCATGAAGGTAATCAGAACACTGCGGTTCTTAACCTGGGTTCACGCCTAACAGTCTTACTCCCCAGATCTTCTGAGTAGGAGGTTGGGGAGGTGAGTGTCAGCTTGGAGCCCAGTTTGGGAATGCCAGATTATACTTAAGCTAGCCTTTCTGGAAAAATGTCAGTCGTAGTGCTGAGCACCCATCTCTAGTGGTGGGTTTGGAGGGGCTGTGTCTCAGCTAGGACATCATCTTATCCCTGTGTGGTGGCTGTATTATGCTGCATGATGGTGAGCAATGGGTTTGCTTTTAGACAGCTATTAACTTCGAACGAGGCTTCAGACTGGAAGTTGCTAGTACAGGTGCACAAGAAAGAAGGGTGTTGGAGGTTTTTGTCAGTACTATAGAATTTGTTTGCTCTGAGAAGGGCCTGGGAGACCTTTTCTGATGTCTGCTTATTGCAGATACTGTTTGCTCACAGGACTTCATTTGTGGTTCCATGTTTTTTTCATATCCCCTACCACATAATGTTAGTCAACACTGAATATCTACAGCAGTGGTATAACGGATGAAAGCATTATTCACTGTTATTTTTATACATACTTTATTGAAAAATGTCATTTCAATTTGAGTTATGGCTATATAAGCAATTAAGAGATAATTGGAAATGGTTTTGTTACATTAACTGCCTTTCATTTACAAATATCATGACCTCTAGCTCTGCTTCTCTTTATATGTTATGCAGGCAAACCAGTTGATACAGCTTGCCTGTAACAGAAATCATGTGCAGTGAAATCCACAACACATTGGAGGACACGATTTGGAAAGCACATGCTAAAGACCATGGAACATGGCATATGTCCACATCCTTGCTCATCGCTATACTGTCTCATGTGCAATCATACTGAGTAATGCTGCGTGATTGTTTTTCCCCCATTCCTGAGCTTGATTTACTCAATTTTTCTGTGTACCCTTATGGATACCACATCAGTGAGCCACATCAGTTTCTGTTCTGTGAACACTAAGTAGCACAGAGAGTGTGGGAAACCAGCATAGCCATTGGACTTTGATGCTGTGGGAAAGCTCTGCTTCTGCAAGGCTTTTATTCTTTTAACTGTATCAATCTCACTCGACAAAAAATGGGAGAAGATTGTTCTGAAAGCAAACAGCCTCAAAGACAAGAGCCATTACCTCTTCATTCAGTGCTACCAAGCTCCAGGATTGTTTTTATTTTAATTTTTTTGTTCATTTATTACATTGCAAACTTCTAAAAAATCCTTCTGGCATTCCTCAAAACACTGTGCACACCCCCATCTGTCGTGTAGGGATGTCTACATGCTATTGCTCAAAGCAGCAAGTCACCAGATTAGTCGTCAGTGCAGAGGTGAAAACATACCTCTCTTTCATGTTCCTCAGCAAAACACACATTTATAAAGAATATTACAATATTTAAACTTACTCAATGGGCAAAATATTCTCTTATGCAGCATTTCCCTTCAGATTTCACTGTGATACATCATCTTAGAGTTACTAAGTTTTGCTTTGTTTCTGTTGAATACTTTATGCAAAAGGGTCTTATTTATTACCGATATGAAAGAAATTACCTTTTTTTCCCTAGGAAGTTGTTCCAGAATGTTACTATTGGCTCTCCATGGGCAGGTTGTACCTGAAGCAAAAGCCAAGTCAGACTAACAAGCTGTCTGAGGAGGAATTGACCTGGTTGTTGTCTCCACTTAACTGCATCCTACTCTCCATATATGTGATGTCTGACAATTTATTAGTACTAGACTGTGCCTATTTAAAATATCATCTACTCACAGCAAATATTGTTCATTTAGCTCCACATTTTGAACAAATCAGAATTTCCTGGTACCAGAGAAATCAACCTGCTCTTATTAAAGTAAATTGCCCAACATCTATTGAGCTTGGTAGATTCAGGAGCAGAACCTAATTGATAAAGCATTCACTTTCAATGTACAAATTTGAGCTACAGTAAATAACACTTCAGGTCTGTTCTTTGTTTCCAATTTAAAATGGACTGTTTCCAATTTAAAATTTAGTTAATTCACCTGTTTGTTTCCATTTCCATCTTCCTCTATTATGATCCAGCAATGACACTGTGCATGCTTTGGGAGTGGATTATATGAAAATACATACTGTTGCATAGAATTTCTTCTATCATTGATGTGCATATTAGAACACATTATTCTTCTGTAAGATTAAATTTGCATTAGATTTGATAGGTATAAGTTCTGATAACTGGTAGTTCTACCTAAACCTTCTAAAGTTACCACAACCAGAAAAACTTCCTTTTGTTCAGGAAAAATAAACCCTCTTTTTTTCATTTTCTGTTTAGTTAGCTTGACTTCTTTGGATCATTCATATCCTCCATATTATTTCACCTACCTAAGTCCCATACCAGTAAGAGACATTTCTGTACAACTTATGTACTGCTCCACCATTGTTCCTACAGAACTACTAGAGCTCTGGTGACAGTAGGACTTTCCCCAGGATGATAGAGTTAAAACTGATCAAGGGCAACAAGAAAAAACTTTTACAGGTAAGTCAGTGATAAAAGGAGGGCTGGAGAAGATGTGGTCCCTTTCCAGAAGGAAACAGGAGACCTGGCCTTGAGAGATATGGAGAACGCTGAGGTACCTAATGACTTCTTTGCCTCAGTCTTCACTCTCAGGGGCTCCAGCCACACACCGCCTAAGTGGCAGAAGGCAGAGGCAAGGACTGGGAGAAGGAAGATCTGGCCACTGCGAGCGAAGATCAGGTTTGAGACAATATAAAGAACCTGGATATGCAAAAGTCCATGGAACCTGACAAGATCCATCTGAGGGAGCTGTCAGACCAAGTTGCTTTCCATTGTATTTGAGAAGTCACGGCAGCCTGCTGAAGTGCCCACTGACAGAAAAAGGGGAAACATCACCCCCATTTTCAAAAGGGGAAAAAAAGAAGACCCGCACAGCTATAGGCCAGTCCTCTCTGCCTAGCAGGATCATGGAGCAGATCCTCCTGAAGGCTTTGCTGAGGCACATGGAAAATGAGAAGGTGATTGGTGGCAACCAGCATGGCTTCACCAAGGGCAAATCATGCCTGGAAAATCTGGGGGCCTTTTACGATGGAGTAACAGCATTGGTGGACAAGAGAAGAGCAGCTGATGTCATCTCCCTGGACCCTGGACTTGAGCAAAGCCTTTAACACTGTCCCACACAACATCCTGTTCTCTAAATTGGAGAGACATGGATTTGATGGATGGATGACTCAGTGGATAAGGAATTGGTTGGATGGTCGCACTCAAAGAGTTGTGATCAACGGCTCGATGTCCAAGTGGAGGCCAGTAGCAAGGGGTGTTTCTCAGGGACCTGTTCGGTGAACATGTTGTGCCAGTTCAGCCATCATCACTTTATGCTGCCATCACTTGCCTGATCGCACAGGCCAACACTGAACTCAACAACATCCCCTTCAGAAGTCTTCTTTCAAACAGTCCTGCCATAGGTTCCTGTGGGCCCAGCTCCTCCACTGCCCACTGTGCTGCCAGCATTGCCTGCTGGACACAACGGACAGAGGTGGCTCCCTCAGTGGTCCTTCACATGGAAGGACACCATCAAGAGAGCTCAGCAAGATGCAACCAGCCCCAACAGAAGTCACACCCAACAGGAAGCTCCTCCGACTGATCAGCTCCTGGTTGACATAGCCCTGGTCTCATCCAGCACCCCAACCATGACCACCTGGGAGAGGGTGGGGCCACAAAGACACAGGTGGGCCAGGTTCTGCCTCTGGAACATGAAGCCAGTGGGACAACAGAACATTCTGCTAGGTTGTGACTCAACCACAGGTCAATCCCAACTCAGGGCCCACAGCTCAGGCCCCAGCACTTCAGACCAGTGCTGTTTAACATCTTTGTTGGCAACATGGACAGTGGGATTGAGTGCACCCTCAGCACCAAGCTATGTGAGGTGGTCCCCACACTGGAGAGAAGGGATGCCATCCAGAGGGACCTTGAGAGGTGGGCCCATGCCAACCTCTTTAAGTTCAATAAGGCCAAGTGCAAGGTCCTGCACCTGGATCGGGGCAATCCCGAGCGCAAATTCAGGCTGGGCAGAGTGGATTGAGAGCAGTGCTAGTTGATGAAAAGCTCAAAAAGTGTGGCCAGCAGGTCGGTGGAGGTGATTCTGCCCCTCTACTCAGCTCTCATGAGACCCCACCTGGAGTACTGCGTCCAGCTCTGGAGCCGCCAGCACAAGGGGACATGGACCTGTTGGAGAGGGTCCAGAGGAGGGCTGCAAAGATGATTAGAGGGCTGAAACACCTCTTCTATGACAGAACTGGGCTTGTTCATCCTGGAGAAGAGAAGGCTTGGAAGGGACTTTTTATAAAGGCCTGTAGTGACAGGACAAGGGGTAATGGGTTCAAACTGGAAGAGGGTAACTTTAGATTGGAAATTAGAAGGAACAGGTTGCCCAGGGGGGTTGTGGATGCTCCATCCCTGGAGATGTTCGAGGCTGGGTTGGATGGGGCCTTGAGCAACCTGGTCTAGTAGGAGATGTCCCTGCCATGGTAGGAGGGTTGGAACTAGATGATCTTTGATCTCTTCCAACCCAAACCATTCTAGGATTCTGTGATGGTAAAATATTTTGTCACTCCTCAGTTAGAAACATCAGTTCCTAACTCTTTCGCACTCAAGGCTGGCTCCCTTTATAGTTAAATTTTATTACAGAGACTTTTAAGGAAAAAAATACCAAGGGAACTTAATCTCTAAAGGAATTAGCCTTCTAACACTTCTAGATTTTTTTGTTTTGTTTTAAAGTCCATTTCTGTGTAACTTCCAGTAAGCTGCAGTTACAGTACCATATTCCTTCTTTGAAGATTAAAGAATATATAGTATTGAAATGACACTAAATGGAAAATTGCAGGCTGGTGACCCACAAACAAATGTAAGCAGAAGAGATGGCACATCTACATTCCTGAATCTTTCCATAAACCACAGTATTGTTTTAGCTACTGTTATGGCATAGTTTCTTCTGGCTGAGCCAGAGTTTAGACCATGGCTAATCTGTGGTCATAACATAATGAGGGCAGAATGTGAAGAGATTTTACTCTTTTGCAGCACAGTGGTGACAGTGGAACATTTATCTTTAGCTAAACCCAGAGGCAGGACTAGGAATTTTTCTAGCAAACTTCCTTAGTAGTCACAGTGGAAGTCACAGATTTACCTTTTTTTTTCCCATGTTTCCTACTGTTGACTCTGCATATTCGACCAAGCCATTACCTTGAACGAAACGTGTGGTTTTATTCATGATAATTTGACTGGAACTTATTGGATTGGGTAGGAAAAGAGCAAGTGTGTGTCCATGTTTTGTTTTGCCTTTCTAGTCTATTTAAAATCTCAGTTTGACACCCTTTACTTTCAATACCCTGCTGCCTTTATGCCTAAATGCATTCAGCTGAGCTCTTGTGTTCATTTATCACATTCTGGTACAGTTTGTTCAGGAGACGGAGCTCACATAGGGTCCTGTACAGTGTTGATAATTGACTTGTGTGGGAAACAAGGAATTCAGGAGATCTAACCCAAGAGTGCCAAGCCTTATACAAGTCAATATGACAAAGTTTCCTCCAGTCAGTCACAAAAGCGTGCAGTTTTGAAGGCTGGAAACTTGACACGGAAACTGGAAACAATCAGAAGATAATTTTTCTTGCATGTAGAACTGGTCATAATAGATATAGATACATAGATACCAAATGGTAAACCCAGAGTGTATGAATCTCAAACAAAACTGCTTCCTGCTAAAAATTCTTATGCCTGTTGAAGGAACGCCTGTGAGACAAAGGCATGTCATGAGGAAGCTGAAAAGAAGCGCGACCGTAGGGATATGTTCCTCTGAAGTTAGGGTGTAAGAGACCAAGTCTTAATCTGAATTCTGTACTCTGTGTGCATTGCTAATCCTCTCCATTGTTAACTGATGCCTCTTCTGGTGTGTTACGATCCATTTTTTTTAGAAGAGTCTGTACATCTTACAGTCTTTAAGTTGTATATAAAGCTAGTGAATTCAACAGAATTTGTTACTAAGACAGCGTAGAGCCTGTATCTAAGATCCTGCTGGACCATTCATCATTCTTGAAATGTAAGTGATGTTTGACTCCATTCAGTTCAGTTCAGTTCATCATGTTAAGAATCGACTGTGTGACTTTATTTACCCCTGGAGATGAGGATGTGGTCTGCATGGGCTTTAAATATTGTATGTTCTATCTATAAATATGGTAAAGGCATCAAGAGATATACTCTAATTTAGGGGAGTTTTCCAGTATATCATTTTCTTAAATTCTTAAACTGTTTTAGTAAAAATAGCTATATTTGTGATGCGTGTAGCTGAGGATAGAAACAGGAAAAGCCATAACATGTACTTCCTTACACACTATCTGTTTATAGAAGAAGGGAGAAACTCATGTCTTGTTGATTATAGGTATTATGCATTTGAGGCAATTTTACTAGTGCCTTTGAAGTAAAGGCACAAAATTTTGTTTTGTTTTTAAACAATGATTTGATTTTCAATAAAATAGAAAAGAAAGTTCAAGTTTGAAAGCTGAAATATTCATATAATACTGTTCTTGAATATTTTATTCTGTTTTATTTTGATCCATGTTATGACAGATTGCAATTTCATGATCATGAGCTGTTTTAAGAAAGACTTTAAGGCCAAATGCAAGGTTCTGCACCTGGGTGAGGGCAATCCCAAGCACAAATACAAGGCTGAGTGGAGTATGGATTAAGAGCATGCGTGAGGAGAAAGACGTAGGGGTGCTGGTTGACAAAAAGCTCAACATGAGTCAGCATTGTGAGTGCAGCCCATAAAGCCTGGGCTGCATCAAAAGAAGCATGACCAGCAGGTCAAGGGAGATGGTTCTTACCCTCTACTCTGCTCTTGTGAGACACCACTTGCATTCAGCTCTGGAGCCCACAACACAAGAAGGACATGGACCTGTTGGAGTGGGTCCAGCAGAGGGTCACGAAGATGACCAGAGGGCTAGAATACCTCACCTATGGAGACAGGCTGAGAGCATTGGGCTTGTTCAGCCTGAAGACGAGAAGGCCCCAGGGAGACCTCATTGCAGCCTTCCAGTATCTGAAGGGGGCCTCCAAGAAGGCTCAGGAGTGACTTTTTACAAGGGCTTGTACTAATAAGATGAGGGGTAATGGCTTCAAAGTGGAAGAGGGTAGATTTAGATTAGATGTAGTGAAGAAGTTCTTCACTATGTGGGTGGTGAGACACTGGAACAGGTTGCCCAGAAAAGTTGTGGGTGCTCCATCCCTGGAGCTGTTCAAGACCAGGTTGGATGGGGACTTGCACAACCTGGTCTAGTGGAAGGTGTCCCTGCCACGGCAGGGGTGTTGGAGCTAAATGATCTTTAAGATCCCTTCCAACCCAAACCATTCTATGATTCTACCACAGGAAAATTGTTTGATGAACGTGTAAAAATGTGTACAAGCTCCAATCAAGGTCAATCAAAAGCATTGGGGGTTTAGACCAAAGCTGTTAAATATTGAATACCATACCAAAAAAAATCAGGCACAATAGTCAAAATGTTTTGTTTCAGTATCTCCTGAAAAAGAACTGTGACTTCTCCCATTTGCTGCATTTCAAAATCTGCTTCAGTGTGTAATATAAAGCACACAGCTCGAACCATTAAGCCCAAGAACTACAAATTGCTCTGGCATTGAGTGGCCGTGTCTGTCTGAGCCGTAAATAAAAGCGTCAGCATGCAGGAAGGCTAGAAAGTCCTCATGCATAGGCAGAATCATCTGGTGCACGTAGATGTCTGTTTCTTAATAGTTTTTCCAACTTTGAGTGTAAATATTTTGTTCCAAATATTATCATAGAATTATATAATGGTTGGAACAGGCCTTTAAAAGTCATGTAGTCCAACCCCCTCCTGCACTCAGGGGCATCTCCAACTAGATCGGGTTGCTGAGAGCCCTATCTAGCCTGACCTGGAATGTTTCCAGGGATGAGGCTTCTACTGCCTCTCTGGGCAACCTGTGCCAGTGTTTCATGACCCTCATAATGAAAAATGTCTTCCTTATATCTAGTCTGAAATTTTGATATTCACAGTTGTCATACTGCAAAAATATTTGCAAAGAACTTTGCATGTTCAGTCCAGTAGTGTCATGTCCTTCCCTGGCCAGGGATCATTTCACCAGTCATAAACACTAGATTAATATCTACATTTCAAGTGCCTTATGAAGAAATTTCTTAAAATAAATGATCGTATTTCCCAGATGAAGAGTGAAGAGAGCTAGACACATCCATGTGCCTATGATCTCCCTCTGGAAACCTTTCCAGGCCAAATAGGAAACATTGACATTAGACCCTTAAAAATCAGGAAAAAGTTAGGTACTTACTTTGAAAGTAGTGAATCATACCCGCAACTTTTGTTTTTATTTTTCTCACAAGGGTTGATGAGGCTGAGTAATTGTAGCAGTCATTTCATGTCCCTACATCATTTCAGTTTTTAAAAAGAACAAAAATTATGAATGTAGAAGTGGTATGTGGCAGAACAGGCACATGCTTAGAGCTGTCCTTATCTCTCTCAGGGCAAGGTTTTATCTACACAATGTCATATACGTAACCTGAACTCAGTTCAAGGTAGGTGCTCTAACGAGTAGACACATTGCAAAACTGCTCAGCTGGGTAGAATACTGAGCTGTGGTTAGTTCGGTACCCATCTCTGCAGTACCACACTTTCTTTAAAACAAGTGCAGGTGTAATTCGGATATACTTGTACTGAACTAATCAAACATACCATGACCAAAAGAGTGCTCAAAAGAGGGGAATATCCCTCTGATTTCAGCATTGGTGCAGCCTCACCCTGAGTGCTGTGTGCAGCCCCACAATTCAAGAAGGGTGTGAAGGTCCTTGAGTGTCTCCAGAGGAGGGCGACAAAGCTGGTGAAAGGGCTGGAAGGAATGCCCTATGGGGAGTGGCTGAGGACTCTGGACTTATCTAGCTTGGAGAAAAGGAGGCTGAGGGGTGACCTCATTGCTCTCTACAGCTTCCTGAGGAGGGGAAGTGGAGAGGGAGGCTCTGATCTCTTCTCCCTGTGGCCCAGGATAGGACATGTGGGGATGGTTCAAAGCAGCATCAGGGGAGGTTTAGAGTGGACATAAGGAAGCCTTTCTTTACCGAGAGGGTGGTCAAACACTGGAACACGCTTCCTAGAGATGTGGTTGATGTCCCAGATGTGTCAGTGTTTAAGAGGCATTTGGACAATGCCCTTAATAACACACTTTAACTTTTGGTCAGCCCTTAACTAGTCAGGCAGTTGGACTAGATGATCATTGTAGGTCCCTTCCAACTGAAATATTCTATTCTATTCTATTCTGCTCTATTCTATTCTACTGTATTCAGCTACAGCTATAAGGTTGGCAGATCCCCATGCTATGTGTCAGACTGTGATACTAATACTTCAATACTGCACAGAAGAGAGCTTAACTCGTCTTTCAAATTTGGCTTCCTACAGGTATAGTCATCTACATATACGCACATAAGAAGAATTTAAATCTTGCCTCACTGTACGTAAGGAATTGGAAGAAAAGTTAATTACACATTAAAGATGCTGAGTTTCATTTTAACAGTATATTAGTCTGGCTTATGGATTCTTTAACGCATCTCCTTCTGTCCCCTGCCATTTTTCCTGACAGACCTTTTGCGGTGGCCACAAATCAGCAAGTGCAGATCACCTGAACTAGAGACATTTTCATGTTATTGGACTGATGGAAATTTTTATAACCGCACTGCTCCAGGAACAATACAACTATTGTACATGAAAAGGTAATAATATGGAAAGAACAAAAGAAAAAGGAAAAGAGAGAGAAGTCATGTATTTTGCTATACCTGTTAGTTTGTTGCTGTTAAATTTTTTTGCTATATTATGAGCCATATTGTTTTTAAGGCCATAAAACTGTGTTTTAAATGCATATTTGTCAATGTCAGAATTTGTTAATTATTAAGTAGTTTGCAGCACCAAGCATTACTTGGCAGATAATTGAGAACACCTTCTTATGTTTAGGTCTAGGCTGCAGAATCCAAAACTGAACACTGTATGGCTAAAGAATGGAGTTTTTAAAAGAGAACTTCAGTTTATTCCTTACCAACCTAACTTGCAACTGTGAGATATGCTGTATCTGTGCACAGATGTGGAACCTGGATACAAGGCCCTTTCAAATTTTTATTAAAGTTTGATAAAGCTCCCATTGATCAGTTGCTAGATTAAAGTCTCAATGTGCAGGTCCAGGAGAAAAGGCTGCTCTGAGACTGGAGGTTACACTTCATTGAGCCCTGTTTAATTCTGATTCACGTTCCACTTAAGCTTTGTCATTTTCAGGCTGTTATAAAGATTGGCCTGAAAGAGGACATAGACATAACCACTAATCGCTGTTAAGAAAAACAAGCAGTAGGAGGATATAAGTTTCTATTCCATCTAATGTACTGGGTTCCAACCTTTCTATCTACAGGCACTTTTGATTGGTGTTGGTACATTTGCTTAGCAAACTTAAGCCTAACGGCAAGGCTGGCTCTCTTACTTTATCTTCTGAGACCTCTCAGAAATATAGGGATCCAAGTCCCTATGTTAAGTGTATCCCTTTATTTAAGCGTAAATGTTTAGCTGACAGTTGTCAGTGGCACATACCATGAGGGTACAAACTTTAAAGATCAATTAAACTCTACAATAAATCAGTACCATGTATGTTGAGCAGATGACATATTTAATCTTTATAGTAGGAATTAGAATACTGCAGTAAAATATGTGAATTGAACAGCCACATTAAAAATATTTCTGTTTCAATGTGCAAGCAACATTTAAGGCTGGTGTCTGAACTTTCTGATCTAACCCAGTTTCCTACTTAACACAAGCCAGAGTATCTAAACACTTACACCTTTATCAAGTCCTGACTCTGGTGGAGGTACAGCATTTCCTTTAGAAAAATGTCTGATCTCATCAGCTAACCACAAGACTGATGCTTAGTGGCAGAAATGCTTCGTACTCCGTTTATATAGCATCTACCTTTTTACTTCTTAAGCACCCACTCAAGTATTGAAGGAAGCACTTGGTGTAATTGCTTTATCTTAATCCTCCTTCTGTACAGTTTCAATGGCTTTTAGTAGGGAAAGGCATTTATAGTATATTTTCAACAAACCCAAGACTGTAATTTTTGAAAATACTCTGTTCAGTCTATGTTTGGGCTGAAATAATATTGAGATAAAGAACAGCAACAGCAGATCTGTTCACTGTAAGATGTATTTTTCTAAAGTGACTTCAGAAATATTGAATAAATGTCTTGTCTTTTTCTGTAGACTATTTCTAACAATTTGGGTGTTCCCATTTTGCTTTAACTGAAGAGTTTTTTGAGTTTGAATACGCTGAGTAGATTCCACTTGGCCATTTGGAAATGACCCCACACAAGGAGCAGTGTTTCTCAGTCTGAGAGTTCATGCCACTCTTAATAACTCTTCTGGTTTGTTTTTTTTTAAGAGATGAAATAAATGTGATATTTCCTGCTGCAAATAATTTATTTTCGCAGAACATGTATGAATTTTTGAACCAAGTCAGAATGGAAGAACAGAAGAGGTTTCTTGCTCATAGTTCCATGCTCATGTTTTGGAAGTTCTGTATCCCGAGGAATTTAGCCCTTCCTCATTCACAGCACTGTTTTTCTCTTCCGTTTGTTCACATCCTGCAGTCCAGGGCTGGTTTGTGCCAGGTCTCCTGCAGCATTCACCCTTGGGCACTTTCCCTTTTGAGCAGTCAGTGCTCAGTGCCTACATCCCAATTTGGGTGCCCAGGGCAGTGCACTCGCCTGTCCTTGGCTGTTCGTGTGGTCCAGTACTGGTCTGCCTTAAGGACTGGCTTCCACTGCTTGGGACCTCATTATGTAGATGGGCATCTTACAGCAATTTAACTTTGCCTGAGCAACAGTTGCTTAAATGCCTAACAGATTTACCTAGGTTAGTGCTTGCTGGTAGTCATTAGCGTCTACCAGCACCGCAAGATGTCCTTTTTGACATCCTTTATGCACCCAAAGCATAGAAATGACGCTTATAGTACATGAGAACCTAAACTTATTTGTGCAGGTTGCTAGGATAGTGGATGGGTTTCATTGTAAATCACAATCATTATTGACATGTTTTTCTTACTTCCATAAAATTTATGACTTAACAATGTGTCTTGTAACATCTATAATTTGTACCTTGTATGATCTCTAAATCTCTCTCACCTGTATATTACACTTTTGTTGTCATTCTAGGAATGATGAAGACTGGAAAGAATGCCCTGATTATATCACTTCAGGAGAAAATAGCTGTTATTTCAACACATCCTACACCTCTATTTGGATACCATACTGTGTTAAGCTTGCCAATAAAGATGAAGTATTTGACGAAAAATGTTTCAGCGTTGATGAAATAGGTATGCTTCCATTAAGCATTTTACCTCTACATTTTTATCTGACTCTAGGTGGGGTGCTGTAAGCTTTCATATTACTCATACTGTATTTAAAAATTCCTTTCCAGAAAGTTTAGTTTCTAAAAAATATGCTATATAGGAAGGGATTTCATTTTGTAACATATGTAATGTGACCCAGAAAGTACTACCGAGTTGGAAGAAGGCTAAAAGGATAAAAGCAAGTATGTGGTTTCTCTTTCTGAATACCGGTCGTCTCTCAAATGTGTGCAGATGACCTTGCCTTTGATGTCACTCTGAGCCCTTTCTAATGGATGCTACATCCCCTTGTTCAGTGCGAGCAAGGATAGCATTAGAATCTTGGTTCTGTAAAGTTCTGGAACCACGGCAGTTTTTGTTCCTGAATCAACAGTAAGCTACAGAATCAAGATGCTTAACATTTCTAAGCTAGAATTTATGTTTATTACAATATTAATTGTGACTGTCTAGGGCTTTGCAGATATTATTGCTTGTTCAGAGCAGTGATGTATGTGTATGCAATTAATTTATTCCTGCAAGTGACTAGAATATCCACTGCTCTCTTTTCTTCATCTCAGCAAAATCAGATTAATATTTTTAATACCATAGTTTTTCAATGTACTTCTGTGTTACTCCAGTTATTGCTTTTATCTCTAGTGTGAACTCTAAATTTAGATTTTGACCAAGAATTGCTTATGTCTCGGTGTTTTATAAGCTGCTATTGGGAAAGGTACTGTAATAGGCAATACATTCTTAGTCTTCTTTGCTAGTCACTCAGGTGAGATTTAAGCAGAGCATGTGTACCGCCAATGGCAGAGTGCCTTATTGTTACCAAACTTGTAGTGACTTTGTCATTGACTCATAGGCTTAGATTTTAATCAGCAAATATGTGGTTAATATGCTTTTTAGTCCTGAAATCATTTAACCCTGTGTAGCAAAAATGATCATTTCACATTGAAAACTGGCTGTTTTATTCCAAATACTCTGTTTAAACAGTACTACCTGATCCCCCTGTCCACCTTAACTGGACTCTGCTAAATACTAGTCAGACTGGGATCCATGGGGATATCCAAGTAAGATGGGATCCACCACCTACAGCAGATGTTCAGAAGGGATGGATTACTCTGGAGTATGAATTGCAGTACAAAGAAGTTAATGAGACAAAATGGAAGGAGGTATGAAGCAAATATTTATTATACAATAGTCATAGTACAGTGCAGGCTTGCTCTGTCCCTAACACTTTTGTACTACTATGAAAAGCAACAGGTTTGTAATTGCTGATTAGATACCTTGTATCTTGAACAATACACCCATATTCTTTTGGAGTTTTCTAGCAAACATTGTAACTTTATGTGTCAAGATAGTTGACATGCAGGATAATAATAACTAACTGTGAAATCCCTGTGTTAGGTTAGAAAGTATAGCAACGATCAGATATATACAGGTTTTTTCAAGGATAAAGTATTTCTCTATTGTTTTCCTAAACCTCAGCTATTTGAAATGGTGCATGGTATTTTTAGTTGTTGGAACAGGAACATTTTGCTTGGAAAATGTGTGGAAATGATGTTCCACATCAGTCCAGATACTTCAGGGTACTTGTAAAGTTCTAGTATTTATAATTATCCTTTCAGTAGATTTTTAAAAAAAAAAAAGTTTTGAGTTTCAAAATTTGATACAATAAGCAAATAACAACAATGCAACATAGATAAGACTTACAGATTTCATACCAGACAGCAATGGGAAGTTTGTGACTAAATAGATAGTCCATGAAAATATGAAATACATATACCTCAAATCTTTAAAGTTTTCTTTTTGAAAATGACTTAACTTCTCATGTATTTAGTTTTCCTATTCCTGGGAAGAAACTGTACCCAACTTACCTGAATGCATAGGTAAGCACAGGCTAAGTGCCAGTGTGTTGTGGCTGATATGCATATGGAGAACTCTTCCTGAATACCAGTTCAATGCAATAATAACTTCATCTCAGAGCAGAACCTTTCCTTTGCTTCCTTATTAATATGAATGAGCTAGCTGACAGAATGAAAGCAGATAATACTGTTACAAATTTGTCTTAATCTATAAAAGGCAAATTTACCAATTGAAACACAGTCAAACTGGTTTCCTCGCCTTCATTTGTGAAAGGCCTTGGACCCCTCCCCACCTCTGATCCTTCTCATGTTAAGATTTTCTGTTTATCCTACTCATTAGTAACTCTACAGCCAAACAGGCCTTTAATGTCCGTAACTTTTTCCTAATACTCTGCTGAATTTCTCTCTACACTGTTCTAAGCTATACTTACTGTAGAACCTCTATATTTTAAAGCCTATGAAATTAGTTAAATTCAGTCAGTAAATCCAGGAACTGGAAAATCTGCAAAGTATTTATGGGATTTACAAAAGCAGGTGAAATACAGATAGCTCTTTAAAAAGGTATCTTTTAAAAGGTATCATTTTTTCATTTTTTTCATAAGCCTTTAGGTATTAGTTGTATAAATACCCTAATAAAGCTTTGTTCTTGCTCCAGTACCATCAGTAATTCCAGCATGCCTTGAGAAGAGTTCTCAGGAGAGCAAAAATTTGAAGATCAGTGTTTCTTCTTTCCACAAACAGATAAGAAATTGCTGAATACTACACTTGCCTCAATAAAATTAGTACTATAGATTGTGTTGTACTGCAGCTGTATATATTGTTTGTTATTGTGCCTTTCAGCTTAAAAGCAGAAATAGGGCAAAATTCACTGAGATACTATCAGAGCAGAAAAGAGAAATTTATGAACAAAACCTTGTTCTGGCCTGAGACACCAGCAAAACTCTGAAAAACAGCACTGGAGCAACAGATTCACTCTTTTCATTCTTTGCTACAAATATCTTCTATAATGAGTGCTAAAGCAGCAACAAGATGTTTAGTTACACTGTTGTTACTGTTACTATTAAAGGATAATCTTTGACTGCTTAAATATACCATAAAGCTTTGTACATATAACTGATACAAAAAACGGATATAAAAATTTCTAGTAGTTAAATTGCACTAGGTCTTCCTCTTACTGAGACTTGTTTGTAATTTTTTAGATGTTTTGGGGTAAACCTATTTGATTTTTCATGTGTAGCATTCATTTTTTAAAATCCATTTACTAATTGGAAATAGGTAACTTAAGAATTGAAAGAGGACTAAAACATGAATTACTGAAGTAACAGTAAGTTATAGTAATAAGTAAACAGTAAGTTATAGTATAACAGTAAGTTATAGTGATAAAAAGATGAAAATTACTTTCTGAGAAACTTCCTAAAAACAATAAAATCCCCACCCTCAGTTAGCGGGTAGAGCCAAATGTAACCTGGCTCACACATTTTATCATTGTCGTTTGCTCCTTGCTGGGTATCTTTTTAAAATTCTAACCTCTTATCTTGAGGCCCATTGCATTCACTAGACTAAAATTCTGTCCCCTTATACCTTTCCAAGTTTGTTCGTCATGACTAGCAATAGCTATACAGACCTTGTTGGGCTGCTGTGATTTTCAAACAAGGTGTGGAAACAATGAAGAATGATGACTTCATAGTGAAGTGTCTGATATGAAGTGGCTAAAAATCTCTGTGTGTACAGGGAATCTTGAAAGTATCATTTTCCTTTAGTTAGTTATCCTATTTTAAATTGGCCTGATCTTTTGTCTTATTGAAAAAAAACAAAACAAACAGAAAACCAGGCTTAGATCCACCTAATATGGGATGAAACAAGTCATCATACCTCAGTTCTCAGTGAAGAGGGGTGGACCAGGGAGGAGTCTGCTGGCTTTCATTATCCTGTTGAATTTTTGCTGGAAAAGGTCCATTTCACACTGAAGTGAAGTACAGTTAGGGCAGGAGTGCTAACTCTAGAGCTGAACCCTGTTGTTGTATCTGCACAGCACTGTGGCCGAGATACAGAACTTACTAGTTTGAGGAACATGAAACTCATCTCCCTACACTGCACTGGAAATACAGCCTAGGATCTCCATGTGATGTGTGGGTGCCCAACCCTGTGCTTTGCCTACCAAGGGTACCTCTGAACCTTTCCCTCATATTGCCCATCTCCCAGTTTTCAACATTTTTCCATTAAAATTGGTGAAAGCCATTGCCTTGGTTGCTGTGTTGCCTGTTGTGCGTGGGCCAGCTTCTGCCTCTGGTGGCCCCATCCGAGCAAGCACCCTCAGTGTCCCAGGGGCTACGGCTGACTAGTGCCAACAGTTGCTCTACAGCCTGTGTTAATCCCCCGTTACCGGGCCAGACTCTTGCTGGCAGCGCAGTCACACAGCTCAGCATGGCAGCAGGTTTGTCACACTTTTCTTTTGTTTGGCAATCACACACGTCACTCTTGTACACTGACTGAGCAGCATGGAGTAAGCCCAGCAATGCAGTGGTCTGGTTCCAACCTCCCCTTCATTTCTTTAAATGAGGTTGCTATATGGTGTCATGCATTTTTATTAGTTATCTTCTATCACACCTCTCTCATATGGCTTTTAATTGATTTAGTCTATATGACAAATGCTGTTCATGCTGAACCTTCCCCAGTCTATACATCTTGCACCATCAAGGTGTCTCACACAGTTTTGTTAGTTCATTGATGGACTAGAGACATCTGCCCATTAATAAATTATTTGTTCTGTAGCAACTCTTTCAATTTCAAGCACACAGCTATGCTAATTTTACCTCATATTTTGCAGTGCTCTAATTTAGCCTGCATACTGCCTTTTCCTAGTGCCGCCATTATATGATGTACTTAAAATTTTGTGTGGCCCGGCATCCCTAAGAATCTCCACTATTCAGCTCAGAAGAAAAAAAGAAAGAAAAAACAAACAAAACAAACAAACAAACAAACAAAAAAAATAAAACCAACAACAACAACAACAAAGAGATACAACAGCAAAAAACCCTACCTATAAAACTTCAGTGTACTATTTCTTTGTGGCTTTGTAGCGCAAAATAAGTATGTATTGTATTCCCTTCCCAGCACTTTCCGACTGGATAGTCTTTGCATGTTAAAAACCATTCTGGTGCACAGCAGTGGTTCTCTGCAATCTTGTGCTCAGCCACTGGCAGAGAAAAGCCGTCTGTCTGGGATCACTGCCTCCTCCAAAATCTGACTGGCTGTTTCTCAGAACGCTTGAGTCTGGAGCCACCAGGGATCAGAGAACTCCACAGATCATAGCTACCAACAGAATGTGTCTCAGGTTTAGGTTTTGCAGCTACAGTGATTATAGGATTGTGTTGTTGAAGCTTCCTTTAAATCCTCAATGGCTGCTGTTTTCTAGGTGTTCTAATTCTTAGCCCATGATGACAGTATCATCCTTGATTCGAAAGTAAATGTAGAATATAACATGTCACGTGGATTTCTAGTTTGAGCACATTTTCCTTATTTTTATATAAAATATAAATACATAAAATGTAATATTTCTAAATAAAATACAATATTTAAATAAATGTAAATAAATAAAAAATATAAATTGTTAGGCTGTTGGAGCTAAAATACATATTCTTAGTAATAGAAGAAAAGAGAGATTTCACATGCTACGACCTCTAATATGACTTCCTACATAGTTTGATATGCGGCAGTATCTGAATGTCTTGCAGTTAATACTTAATATAGAAGTCTCAAGACCAACAATTGGATGCCAGCTTTCACAGAGTCTCCATTATCACATTTTATATCTAGTTGAAGATTTTGGGAGCTATGCAGTGTTCCCCAAGTAAATATATTTGTAAGGTGCAATACGTGTTGTTAGAAGGTCTTTAAATCATCTTTCTTCTTTAAAATTAATACTGCAGTGGTGATTGCATTAGTTTTAAGACTCGCACGTTATTTTAACAAGATTTTTGGCATTGTGAAGTCAGTAATGTTGTGTTATAATAGTAAAAAGGATTTACAACTTGATAGGATCAGTGGGAGATGTTCATACCACCTGCTTACGGTATGTAACTGAGGGAAGCTGCCATTCTTCACTGACTGTATGTACAGAGTTTGAATTCCCTGCATTTGGTCCCCTGAACCACAGCAAAGCCTGATGGCTAGTCAGTCAAAAGGAAATGGTGTGAATTTTCTCTGGACTCCTCTTATGGTATCCTTACAGTTCTAAGTAGCCAAAACACCTTCAAATGTTTATTTCTGAACTCAAGCAGCAGTGTAAAACTGTTGGTACAACTCAAACAAAGAAATCACGGTCCTTCTGTCTTTACAGTTAGAACCCAGAACCTCAACAATGGTTCCACTGTACTCTCTGAAGATGGGAAGAGATTATGAGATACGAGTCCGATCAAGACAACGCACCTCTGAAAAATTTGGGGAGTTCAGTGAAATCCTTTATGTATCTTTTTCTCAAATAGGCATTGAATTTGTTCATTGTGCTGAAGGTAAATAAGCAAAGTGCAGCAAAGTGTTTTTATAACCATGCTGTCTTTCTGTCTTTTTGGTGGCAGTGGTTTTTTTCTCCTTACTATTGATGTTGTATGCTTGACTAGATTGTTAATTGAGCCTGCTACCTGATAATAGTTTGGTGAGGTTGAGAATGTATCCTATACATATACCACAGCTCCATATACAAGTTCAGGAGTAAACTCAGCAAGACTGTTTTCGCCACTCGTCAGAGAACAAAAATACAGATAGCTTAAGAATCAGAAATAATAGCTACTGTTGCACATCTTATAGAGCCTAAAATACAGTTAAATCTCATACTTCATCATTGAAAACATTAGTGAAGAGAAGTCACTTCCATTAAAGTGTTACACTGCTGGCTAGGTTTATTATCAGAATGATGTGCTTTTCTGATCTGCCTGATACTATCAAGAACAGTGAGTGTTTTTCTGATTCTTGCTTCTGTCTTGTCCTTGTTTTCAAAGTGCTGTTAAAGAGAAGAAATAGCCATTGAGCACCACATTTTTCTATTCTATTTCTATGCCTGAAAATACATCCGGTCAAAATCTTAAGCTGGGAGCACAGGGCTAAAACTGGTAGCTGTTAATTACTTTTTTTTTCCCCAAAAGGATGTATATTTCTGTTCATGTATAGAATTCTAAAGCTTTCTGTCCAATATTCATTGGCCCAAAAAATGAGTGAAGTTTGTATGGAAAATTTAAAACTGGGAACAAATGAGAAGAATCTGAGACTACAGCCAGAACAAATTTCTCTCTACTTTGTATTCTACAGTGTCAGCTTAAGTATAATGGAATTGCCATATTTAAAAGGTAAAACACCTCATTTATCAGGATTGTTCTTAATTCATACAAAATCACATTTCTGAAGACGTAAATTCTTTGTAGACTATTTAACTGCAAGGTGAATAAAAGCAAGAATTATTTTCTTTTTTTCAGTTGATGTTTCACAACATCATTTTTGGCCTTTAGGAAGAGGAGTATTTTTGACATCACCATGTTTTAGTTTCTGTGAGAGAAGAATAGTTTGCCTATGATTGAGTACACCATTAATAATGTTCTCTGCGCTTGGGCAAAAAAGCAGTAACATGGTCTATGGCATTATACACCATCAGGACTACCTGTAGCATGTTCCAAGCAGGCAGGTTTTGCTACATATATTGCATATACTAAGATTTTGTTTATATTTGAAAACTCAGTCAGTTTTTGCAAGGGGTCTCAGTGGACTCACAGGTGTAGTATGGAAACATAGAGACCAAAAGGGTAGTTTTTAACATTTAAGCCACCAAAAATTCTCCTATCAGTTCTTAGCACTTTGGAATCCTCAGATGGTAGAAGAAACCAAAGTCGCAACAGAAATGCAGATTCCTGATAACACGTTTTTGTTCTGTTGTTTCAGAAATTGAGTTTCCATGGTTCTTAGTTGTTACCTTCGGAGCATGTGGGCTGGCCATAACAGTGATCCTAATCCTGCTGTCTAAACAACCCAGGTACAGAATTTCTACTTGTTAGATTTTATGCACTTGTAGTTTAAAAAAATTGTTTTGAATCCAGGGGACTATTTTGGGGATTACTGTTCATTCTCATAAGCTAGATGGACTCTAGCATGTGTACGGACTGGTCCTTCCAGTGGGAATCTGATTACGTTGACAGCTCCTCTTCCTTTTGGATTGCAGGACATTTTCTTCTACAGTATTTACACAGTAATTCACTTAAGCTTTGAAGGGGATTTTTTTTTCAGTCTGTTCAGATTTTCTAAATACTATTTGTACATACTGTTCAAGAGTTTCAAATAAACATACGTCTATATATTTGTTTTTGTTCTTAGACTATTCCACTAGTCTCTATTTCTTCATTGACCCAAAGGAAAAAGCTTGAGTCGTAGGGAAGTATTTTGACTCTGTGGGTAGAGTGCAGCTCCTATAAATAACAGGAATAAAATAAAACAAAGCAAAGGGTTATGCCATTTATGAAAATTATACAATTGTGTCATTTATAAAAATGAAGCAGTGGCATATACATAAAAATGACAAAATAGTCTCAAAGTGAATTCATCTCCTAATATATGTGTTCAGAGGTAGGTTTTGGCAGACTAATTCAGGTTTGGTGTCATACAAGTACTGTCCTAAACTATGGAGCAACACCATGGTCGTGTCCTAGTGCACACACACGTGTTGTCAGTCGTTTTGTATATACGCTTTGAAAATGAACACTGAGGTGTTTTGCACGTACCAGCATAAGGTCAAGGCATTGAAATGAAAACAATATGGTGCAGTTGGAGCAGCTCAAAAAAACCCTGTTTAGGTAAGCAGCATTACGCTTTGGCAGAGCTTAATTTCAGGAAGCCACTCCCTGAAATAGCATCCTGGTCCCAGAGTTAAGAGGAAGGCCTCTGATACAATGCATGACAAAAGCATGATGTGACAGAACGGAGCAAGTACAACTCGCACATGGGGCCAGGGTCTTACTAAGGTCAGCACACTGCGCAGGGAGTGGCTTGGTCGCAGAAGATCCTGAGGGCTGAAGCATGTCTCAGATCAGAGCTTATTAATATCATCCATGCTAATCGTGACTGCTGGAGGAGGCTCTTCTCCACTGAGGACACTTCCTCTGGAAAGTTCTTCTGCACCTTTTGGCCTGCAGCCCTTTCCTTCAAACTGGTGCAGATGGTGGTGGGAGTGGCAGTGCATTCTGCAGAGGAGCAGGCTGCATAGATTTCCTATAATGCAAAATATTGAGGCTGTTTCCTCTTGTGTCTGAAAAGATAGCAATTCATATTTTCCTCAATTCTGATCTCACCAGATCTGAGCCATGCTCCCTAGGACAGATGCTATAGGGTTAGGCCGTAGTCTTCTGGAGCTGAGAAATGCAGGCTTGAATTATGTGAGGCTAAGAAAGGAGCAGAGCACAGTTCTCCCTCCTGAATGATTTCTCCAGGCAGCAAGTGGTAAAATCCTCTGTTTTGTTAGAAGCAGTGCCTAATCCTGTCAGGACAGCTGATTTATGGATTTAACTGTAACTGCAAGTCTTAAACTGGTTCCCTGAGAGCCCAGCCAGTGAACAGCTAACACAGCCCCTCCAGGGAGTAGGTGGAAAATTACTGGATTTCTGGTTCTTATTGAGGCTCGCTGGGCAGAATTTTGAGGGTCTGCCAAAAACAAAAAAGCAGCTGGGGAATTCAGGCCTTCCATAGTGAAGCAAAAGGTGCCTGAATTTCTCCATAGCACTCCTTAAGACTCTTGGGATCCCCTCTGGACTTCACCAAGGTCACTAACAATGCAGCAAAACTAATATTTGGATTTGGATCTATTATACCCACAGCTTACTTTCTAAAATAGGCAAGTAACCCAGTATAAAGAGAATATTGAATTTTCCTTTTGGGAACTACAGTTTATCTGTATGCAAAAGAAGCAGGGACGTTAAATGGAGGAGATAAGCATGACCTGCTATTGTTGGATTATTAATAGAAAAATCATCCTTCTATCTTGGTTCTTTTTTTGTTGTTGTTCCCTCAAAGAATTAGAAATTCACTTCATGAAAGATTAGAATAATATGTATTTCCACAGTATGCGCATGCATAAGCAAGTTACTAGTCCTTTCCCTGCAAGAGTAAAACCCTGTCATTGTTATATATTACTTTTTATGTTCATAATTCAGAAACCAGAAGTGTCATAGAGATAGCAAAATGCTAACCTAAATTATTGCAGTTGCGTTTCTGTTCTATTTATTAGTTCTAACGTAATTTACTCTTTTCACCAACTCCCTTTTTCTATTCCTCTATTTACATTTATTTGCCTTATGCAAGACTGCTGTGTCCCTGAAAAAAAAAAACTGGGGGAACATCATTCTGCTCACTGATGCTTGTATCAGGTTCCTTTGAAAATTATGTTAAAAGGGAAACTATTGACAGAGCTCTCTTTCTACAGACCATTAAATTATCAAAGACCAGACTCCAAAATGGATTACCACATAAATGTATGTGATTTCAACATGGAAGGCTGCAGAAAACTTGGGGGTTTTTTGGCAATGAGAGAAAACAATCATTCTTTGCCTTAGGACTATTTTAAATTGAATCTTCAAACATTCCAGTTTTGAAGTGATTAAAGTATAATTTCATTGTAAGGCACTCTTCTTTCTAACTTTCTCAAACAGGACCATGTCAATTAAAAGCCGTCATTTATTTTTTCCAGGTTAAAAATGCTGATTTTTCCTCCTGTGCCAGTTCCAAAGATTAAAGGGATTGACCCAGATCTCTTGAAGGTAATACTGTGCTCTAAGATCTACAGTGGGAATCATTGTAGTAGTAGCGGGTGACAATTGTTGTCCCAGACAGAAAAATTTTGTAGGAAAATATTATAACATGAGGAAATTATTACATCAGCTACAGTTACCTTTCCTTAAGTTAACATCATCAATAGCACAAGCATTTTCATAATTTCCTTTATAACACTCATTTTTTCTTGCTTTATAGAAAGGAAAGCTAGATGAGGTTAATTCCATCTTAGCCAGCCATGACAACTACAAGACACAGCTATACAATGATGACTTGTGGGTTGAGTTTATTGAGTTGGACATAGAAGACCCTGATGAAAAGAGCAGAGTCTCAGATACCAACAGGCTCCTGAGTGAAGATCATCTGAAATCACACAGTTGCTTGGGAGCGAAGGATGATGACTCTGGACGGGCCAGTTGTTGTGAACCAGATATTCCAGAGACAGACTTCAGCACAAGTGACACATGTGATGCCATCTCTGATATCGATCAGTTCAAAAAGGTAGCTGAAAAAGAAGAGGATCTCTTGTGCCTTGATAGAAAAGATAACGATGAGTCACTTGCAAGCCTTACTGACACAGACACCCAACAGCCGCGTATGAGTACTCGGTCTGAAGTTAGCCAGCCGTGGCCACCTTTTGCAGACAGTATTGACTCAGCTAGTCCATCAGTCCATACCCAGCTAAGTAACCAGAATTCATTGACAAACACTGACTTCTACGCACAAGTGAGTGATATTACCCCGGCAGGCAGTGTTGTACTTTCACCAGGGCAGAAGTACAAGGTGGGGAGAACACAGTGTGAGGGCTGCAGAGAACAAAACTTCACCATGGACAATGCCTACTTCTGTGAGGCAGATGTCAAAAAATGTATTGCTGTGACTTCCCACGAAGAGGATGAGCCACGTGTTCAGGAGCAAAGCTGTAACGAGGACGCTTACTTCACCACAGAGAGCCTTACCACTACCAGTGTCAATCTTGGAGCTTCAACACCAGAAACCCCAAGTTCAGAGATGCCTGTCCCAGATTATACATCTATTCATATCGTTCACTCTCCACAAGGCCTTGTGCTCAATGCAACTGCACTGCCTGTGCCAGACAAGGAATTCAACGTGTCTTGTGGCTATGTGAGCACAGACCAGCTGAACAAAATCATGCCATAGCTCTTCTTTGACTAGAGGTGTGCAGTGCTTGACAGCAGAGAGTCAGCTCAGACTTGTATGCTGAAACCAAAATGAAGTCTAAAAGTTTCTCGTGGTTCTTATAATTTTACCTGAAGTGTTGCAACATAAAATATTCATCAAAATATTCCTATTGTGTTCTGTAAATATTATCTATGAATTTGTCTTGAGACTGTTTTAGTAGAAGTGACTGTCTTGTTCTTGTGAGTGTTGATTTTTTTGTGATACCAAACATTGAAATTACTATGTTTAATGTCTAGTAAATCATGCATTTTGATACAGCTAAAAATCAGGTGGTTTAAAGTTTAAGAATTTAGTAAAAACTGTGCTGTTGGCAGAGATCTTTATATCAATAATTGGGAACTGAACATATAGGTGAAAAAACAAAAGTAGCTTGAATAAATAGCACATCTATTTTGATTTATACAAATTAGTAAAATATATTTTAGCCATAAAAACAAAAATTTTCTATCACACTACACACTGTAGTTCAATGATGATGACCCATGTAAGGAATGTAATTGCTGCAAGCTTAAAGCGGAGTTTTCTGTTTTATAAAAGTCTTGCTTGCAGCAAAAAGAAAAGACAGATTTTTACAGAGCCATTTTATACCTCCAAAGAAACCTGTAGAGAAATTTTGAAATATTGTAGAAACTTAAAGCAACTGATTCTATTACTTTGTTATGGTAACTAATATAGGAATATACATTCAATCTAAAGTTTTGTAGAAAACTTTAAAATGAACAAAGTACTTCGGCAAATTATTATGTTCTTCATCAGATTCTGGTTAATGCTAATAATATACTTTTCTATAAGCAGAGTTTTGTTGACCACAGTATTAAACAGTGTGCAACTGTACTTTCACTGAAAATTTTTGAGAATATATAAATAAGTTCTAGTGACTTAGCAGCATCATCTCTTCACATTTGACCAACTTCTGAAGCCCTCTTACAGCCAAAGGTTTTCATACGTTTATTAGTTCGTGCCACACAAAGCCGTGTTTTAAAAAATAAAATAAGGACTTCAGGAGTTAGCCAGCAGTTCATTTTTAAACATATTTAAAAGACTTGAGTGGAAAAGGGGAATTGCATACAGTATTGTTCAAAAGTGTTTTTTGTTTTTGCAGCCTAACAGCCTCTCCTCTGACCGCGTTAGGCAGACTTTCAGAAGGGAGAGAAAATTGAAACTCAGTGGGAAAGCTCTCTTTGTTCTTACATATATTAAGAACTTGACAGAGCTTTATTATTGCTTCAGAAGATACCTTTGTAGCCCATGGTTTCATCATAGCAGGACTCTTCTTAGAAAGCAAATAGGGAAGTTCATTTCTTTTCTCTGACCTGAAGTGTATGAAGCACAGCAAATGCAGGTGTTGCTCGTGATGTCTCCCACTGAACTCAGTGATGCTCTCTTTGTGACCAAGGGCTACAGGACTGGGCCCAACTCATGGTGGGATTTTTAAGTTTAGCACGTACTTTACAGTAAATGTGCATTAGATATTCTGCTAATTTGCTGCTATATTTTTCTAACAGCTACATTATTTAGTTTCATATAAAATTTCATAGATGGTAGACACTAATGCAAGTAATGCCTCTGTGTGTGTTTGGAAGAAGTTTCTTACTCTGTTTCTATTGCCAAAAATAGTTAAATACCTCAGTCAAACTCAGAATGTCATTTTGGTACTTTACTGGTCACACAAGCCGTTATACACCGGTCAGAAGATGTGTCTTTCAGTTTCTATTTAACTTCCCTTATGTCAGTGTTTTGTTTGTTTTTCTCAAAGTTTAATAAATGTATTGTCTTTGACCTGTCCTACACAGTGTGTTTTATTGCAGATAATTTATTTCTTTATGGAAAAGAGAGATTTTATTAGGAGAAATCAAGTCTTTCTCATCGAACATAGTAGAATGCAACTTTCCTTAGAATAGAAGCAAAGCCTGACAAGATCACTGCATTCACTGATTGATATGTATGTAGCTAAAAATAGAAGCATGGGCCTGAATTTATAGATGGATACAGGACATGCTGTACCCAGAACCGGCCAAGACATGTTACTAATTTAGCAGACCAGTTTACCTTTGGCTAGAACAGCCTCTGACTGCAAACAAATATGCTGCACTAGTTCATGATTTACACCTGCAGTTAAATTCACAAGTCAGATATTCTGACAGACCTCGATAGCTACTTGCAGCGATAGTTAAAAACCAGCAGATTATGAACTCTGAAATGTCTGAAGTGTCAGACAGTCTGTCTCTATGGAACATGTCTACCTTGAATGTCTCCCAGTCTGTAACTTGGTAACATACTCCTGCTCCTCCTCTCTCTCTACAGGTAGGGAGGGAGCTGTTGGAGGAATCCAACTAGACAAGGGTAAGCCCTTTCCTCCCAGGGGAATCAGAGTGCGATTCAGTTCCTCTGCACAGACACCCAGTGCAATTTGAGCTGTGTAATCAGACTTCCAGGTGCCAGGCCAGAACAGCACATGTCTTGTGTAGATTCTGTCTTATTTAAAGCCTGAATGATGGTAGATACCCGTGTTTTGGCAGTTGAATTGATCCCCAGTGGAAGAAAACAGGTCCAGGAATGTAAACATCCTTGTGTCAGGTAGGACTAAGTTACCATTATAGTTAATAGTCTAAAGAGCTACTTAGCTGACCAGATAGAGGTGTCTGCTTTAGGTGGGCTGATTAGGGCTTTCCACTCCTCAGAATGCCATGGGAGCTTGGGCATCTTGCTCACATTCAGACACCAAATGTATTTGTTAATTAAGGCATTGTGATACTGATGTGAATTTCACCTTAGCTGAACCATAGGAGATGGCAAGCCAGAGAGGAGCATTAGTGTTCTCTTATGATTTATACTGTCTGTAGAAGCAACTTTGTCTGTGGACCTCAATGGAAATGAAATAGCATGATAAGTACATACGCTTGCTTCTAACTCCTGCTTGAAGAACTAAGCTTCAGAATGTTTATGCCTTTTATAAGGCTCTAAAAATATCTGAGCTCCAGTGGGAGTTGAAGGATTCACAGTTGGACTCTAACAAACAGCAGTGAAGACAGTGGTTCACCACTGCCATCTGGGGAACTCCAGTTCCTACTACTCTCACCTGTGTCAGTTCAGTGCTCTCTGCCAGTGCCCTTCCATGAGCTGATCAAACTTTCTAAAACCTGTGCGTATCATGAAAGCAAAGAGAGTTACCTTCTCTTGATTAATGAGTTAAACTAATAGAGCAAAGTCCCAGATGAGCACCAGGCAAGAAAGGCAGGACCACATGGGCAAGAACAAAGGAGGGAGGACCTAGAGTGATCTTCCCAGAAATATCTTCTTGATCAAAATAGGTCCTTCGTGCAGAGGAAAAACAGGAGGAATACACAGCACAAGGTAGGTGTCTGCTTGCAGGAACATAATGTAATGACCTCTTTTGGTGGTAACTGTCCCTTAGGTCAGCTTAAAGGGACTGTGAAAAGCCAGCTTGAGCTCCTCACCTCCAGCAGCAGTGTAGCTTGACTAATCATGCCTAATGACTGCAGTCTGCATGTACAGTTCACATGTGGGTGTTTAGAAGAGAAATCCAAGTGTCAGACTTGAATTTATCTCTGAATTTTGTTTTATACTGGCAATCTGCTCTTTTTGTACAGAACACAGCAACCTATTATTTCAAGATCTGATGCACTTGCCAGATACAGAAAAGCTTCTATTATATGGTTGCAAAGCAACCTCTTTATTTACTTTCACCTTCTCTTTGAAGTGGGGAAAATATATCTGTGCTTTACAGAAAAAGCCTCTAGACCAGTCATTTTTTATCTTCTCTCTTAATGCCATTGAGAAACAGAGCTACTGATTGTCCCACTGCCAGGTATGAGTCAATGTAAAACTGTCAATTGATTCTTTTAGAAATGCCTACTGAAATTTTACTTACCAAGTTTAATCAATGGCTAAAATATTGTAGTGGGTCTGGCTGAACTGGTTTTCCACAAGCAGCAGTGGTTTTGTGCTGGGAGCTAGAAGGGTGCTGATAACACACCCGTGTTGTGACTACTGCTGAGCAGGGCTCGCGCAGCACCAAGGCTCTTCCCAACATTCACCCCCACAGTGGGATGGGGTGGGCAAGATCTTGGGAGGGGACACAACCAGGACAGCTGACCCAAACTGACCAAAGGGATATTCCGTACCATGTGACATCAGCTCAGCTATAAAGCTAGGGAAAAGGAGGAGGAGAGGAGGGGCCATTCTGTTGTCCTCCAGAGCAACCACTACGCGTCTTGGAGCCCTGCTTCCCAGGGAGTGGCCAAACATTGACTGCTGATGGGAAGAGAATAAAACTTTGTTTTCCTTTGCTTCCGTGCCTGGATCTACTTGGCTTTGCTGCTGTTATTATTAAACTGCTTCTGTTTCCCATCTTATTTTCCTCCCCTTTTTTTTGCTCTGCTGAGGAGGGAGTGGGGAAAAAAGGAGGGCATGATAGAGCAGCTTGGTTGCACTCAGCCAAGGTTAACCCACCACAAATGTTTAAGGAGAAAAGAAATTGCCATCACAGACAGACACCACAAGCAAAGAGTATTTTGGTGGTAAACCCAGTAACTTTCCCTGCATTGAAGCTTTTAGCTGGCCATCCTTGTTCCCATTCTTGGAATGACATTTTACCCATATTGCCTGGTAAAGCTTAGTCTGTATGAATATCTGTATTCAGAAACCGTGTTGGTTCCCAAAAGCAAGGACTCAAGTGGCTCTGCAGACTGCCTGTTGGTGTCATCAAAAAACACACCTAAGTTTGGGTGAGTTTGGTTTCAAGCCTCTTTCTCCAGCAAAGACAATGTGCATTCCCAGGGCTTCAAGTTGCTGTTTACAAGAGACTGAAACAGCACCATCTATACCAGTTTCCATTAAGATAAATAGTTCTGTTAAACATAATGACTTACATTTCTAATCTTTACCACTTGAGTTGAAATATTCTTCCTGACTTAATACCGGCGATCAGACCAGCAGATTATGACAGCTGTTCACTCTTTCTGAGTGAAAATTACCGTTATCAAAGGTATGGGTTGTATTTCAAAATAGTAGGAGTACTAAAAAAGAAATAAGCATTCTATAGACTTGCCATGTTTTTAGAAATGCTTCAAGTTAATGATGGCAGTCTATGTTGGGAACAGTCTACTGTCATTCACACCAGAGTACATATGAGTCAGAAACAATGCTCTGGTTCAAAGAGAAACTTAAAACCATATGACATGTAGCTACAGGCAAGCTTTCTTTCCTGCATTGAGATGTATTATCTTATGGGCTCATTACCAGGACTAACGAAAAGGAGTGCCTGACTCAGATGGTCTGATTTGGTGGAATTGGTAAGAATTGACCAGCTTTTATAGCCCATTGACTTTGAGGAGATACCAGTGGATGTATTTATCTCTTTGAAATCCCACTGTTTAAATGTAATGTTGCAGTACAAATTCTTCTTTCTGACTAAGTATTATTAATTGCACACACAGTCAGTGCTTTAACTGCCATGGAAACCATGCCTTCAGGCCACACAGAAGCAAGCTGTATCCCAAATCCATTTCCATGATCTGTGTGTTACTTAAATACTCGCCTAACCGTACTGAGCCAGCATTTCCCCACCTTCTCTAACCAGGGTTATTAGGGAGAGTAGGGAACACTCAGAAACAAATAGAAGAGAAGAAAAACAGCAACTGTGTTGTAAGAGAACCAGGCACAGCGGAGCAGCTGCCAGAAGTCAGCAGTGCACAGGGTAATTAGCTGTAGGTGGAGCTGTAGGTGGAGCTGTAGGAGTGGCACAGATGACAACAACTGTAGTCAGTAGTTGTAATGAAAAGCAGATGCAGCATTAAAATCAATGCGTCTAGTAGATTGACACAAATGTTTGACGGGTTTAATTTTTTTCACTACAGACTGATATTTCTTTTCCATAATATGAACTTCTTTATACTGATATATGAAATTTAGCTGACTAATGATGCATTAGCTTCCTGAATTTAGTCTGAGAAAGCAGGGGATTCTTCCACATCATGTTGCAAATTGTGAGGGAACATAGCCCTTCTCCAAATTGGAAGCAATAAAAATCAGCAAGAGGCTTAGTAGGAGTGAAAGCAAAGTTGAAGAGTTGACAACTTTCCGTAGTTTCCCATCACAGATATTGTAAATGATGCTTCCACTGCTGTCCTTGGTCTGCTTTTGAGCTCATGCTGAAGGAAACAAAATCGGTTCCATAAGAGACACTTGAGACCTAGGCATGCCAGGAAACTGGTTTCTCATGGCTTTTTCCTTAGTAGTAAAGCTAACAGGACATGTATTTGACATATTTTCTCATTTGCATATGAAACATTTTGATACTACACAAGAAAGACATACAGTATAGAACCATACAGTGTCAGGTAATTTTCTTATACCAAGAAATGACTTAAATTTTCTGATCTGTCACAGTAGCTATCTGTGTAGCACATACATTGCCACAATCTCAAGTTACAAACAAAGCAAATGCCAACCTTGCCCTTCTGGATGGAAAACTTCTTCAGGAACTAATTCTGTGAGCCAACTAAATGTACTTTCCTTGGAAGAGTAAAGCACAAGCTTGGAAAGTTATCAAAGACAACATGATTCCTAGCAAAATTGTGCTACCAAATGCATGAGTCCAACCATTCAACGGCTGTCTGAGCACCATATGCTTGTTACCCGAGGTGTTACGATCATTATGAGCACCCTGTCCTCCATCTGTGGCCTAGCTGTGTGGGATTCCTTAAGCTCAGTATTTATCTATTTGTTAGAATTCTTTCTTTGTCGTGGCATATTTTTTGTTGGATCAGAAAGATTTGCTAATGCCTTGAAATGCCATGAAAACTTGCAAGTGAAATCTCTTGAGCCAAACTACTGATAGAATAATATGCAACTCTGGGCAAGGTGCATCCCTGTGAGTAAGAAATCAAGCAAACGTGGCAGGAGATTTGCACGGATGAGCAAGGAGCTTCTGGAAAAACTCAAATGGAGAAGGAAGTTTAAAGAATGTGGAAAAGGGGACTGGTCACTTGGGAGGAATATAGGAATGTTGTCACGGTATGTAGGGTTGCAACAAGGAAGACCAAGGCCCACTTGGAAATCAATCTGGCAAGGGCTAGCAAAGACAACAAGAAGGGCTTGTTCAAGTGCACCAGTAGGAAAAGGAAGACTAGGGAAAATGTTGGCCTGCTGCAGAATGAGGTGGGAGCCTTGGTGACATAGAGGATACAGAGAAGGGAGAGTTACCGAATACCTCCTTTGCTTCAGTCTTTACTGCTATGGCTGACCCTCAGGAATCCCAGTCCCTGGAGGTAAGAGAGAAAGTCTGAAGGAAGGAAGACTCTCTCTTGATTGATGAGAATTGAGTTAGAGATCATTTAGGCAAACTGGACACCCACAAATCCATGGGCCCTGATGGGATCCACTCACAAGTGCTGAGGGAGCTGGCTGATGTTATTGCTAAGCCACTCTCCATCATCTTTGAAAGGTCATGGAGAACAGGAGAGGTGCCAGAGGACTGGAGGAAAGCCAGTATCTGTCGAGTCTTCAAAAAGGACAAGAAGGACCCAGGAAATCACAGACTTGTCAGCCTCACCTCTACCCCTGGAAAGGTAATGGAACAGCTCATTCGGGCAGTCATCTCATGTGTGAAGAAAAATTATTAGAGCCTAGTATTGATAACTGAGCACTGTCCCAAACAGAAATACAAGAAAATAGAAGCAGATGTGTCTTTACAAGTTGTCTTCCTGCTTCTGTAGTGTAGCAAATGGTACTTTAGACTTAAGCAGTCCTTTCTCACAAGGCTAGCCCAAATTCTTTAACTTCCATAGAAGGACTAATAGTCAATGAAGGAAAAAGTAAGAAACAAAATAAAACAAACAAAATACTGTCCAAGTGGACTCCTTCAGACAGGATTAATTAGAGAAGATTTTATATCTTGAAAATGTAGTCCCTAACAAAGCGATATGTTCTTACATCAAAAGATCTATTTAAGAAAATACGCTCCTTGCAAAAGGTGCTCCTGACACCTACGCACACATTTGTGTGGTTCAAACACTCACTACCACAATGATTTTTTTTTTCGGAGTACAATAAAACTAGGTCAGAAGTTCAGCATTACTTTAGAAGTACAAGAGATCCAGAATTACAAATAAATTGTAAGTATAATTAATATAATTGTGCTAAAAATTGAACAGTTTGAGCCATCAGTATGTCAACAGAAAGACAAATCTGATGTAAAAGGGAAAGCAAAGGAATGCAGGCCAGGTTACTTGGGAAGCCAGTGAAAGCAATACAATTACTTCTCTTGACTTCTTCCTTCTCTATTGCTCTTCAGCTCTAAGGTTCATCAGTCTTCTTTGTCATATCCTATTCAAACTGGATAAAATACCTACCTGCTAAATGCTTCCATGTAAAGAATGCTTTTTTTGTAGGCTCACAACTTGGCTTGCAGGACAGAGCTTTGGCATGGTTGGAAAGCTGACATGGCTGTAATATAAACAGTTAACAGTAATTTGTAAGGTAAAAATCTTTTGAGTAGAATATTACTCTAGTGACTTTAAGTTTTACAGAAGCAAATCATCAAAATCAACAACCTGGTTTTGTATAATTATGCACTCTCTGAAACCAACTCCAAGTGGATGATGTTGATACACTCTAATGAAGAATACTTGCCTACTGAAGAACTCAGGGAACAAGAAAATTCGCCTGTATGAAGATAGACGCTTTCTTCCCTGTAGCATAGATTAAACTTTTGCAGCAATGTAGCTAAATTATTTAGTCTAAGTATGTGTTTTCTGTTTAGGCATGGGTACATATGCATATGCTTGAGAAAATGTAAACAAAGTCAACATAAACGAGCAGAAAAGCTGTGCTACAAATTAATGTTTTCACTCCTGCTTGGGTGGTAGTTGAGACTTTTAGAATAAAAATATTGTTCTGACAAGCTAAATGACTGCAAAGGTCTCTTAGGCTCTAATGACATATAAGGGGCTTTTTTCCTCTTGGAAACAGCACGTACCAGTCTGTCTATGCAACAAAGTGCTGGAACATTCTGTCTACCTCCAATACCATATGGCTAAATATTTTATTAAAAGTTATGCTGCAGTCAAACACAGGCTATTCCAGACAAAGACTTGTAGACAGCATGATACATTTAGCTGTTTTTCCATCTGTAGTAATTTAGGAAGTTATTTCAGAAAGCAAGCCGAAGCCGTTTGAAGTCAAGCAAGTGGTACAACTAACAAAGAAGACGGTGTGATTTTTAGACCTGACCCTAACGATTCCTTCTGGAGACTAAAAAATCCAGAGTTTTACAGTCACAGAATGATACACATTTTAGGAGGTTCCACTTTCCAATCTACCTAGCGTTTACATTCCTTTTTCTCTTTTTTTAAGTTCATCCTGCCTCAGAGAACGCTCTTGTTCAGACTATATAGGGCATTCATATAAGCAACATCAGAAATCTACTGCCTACTAATGTCCTGTTACAAATAATTAAACTTGTATGTTGATACATACTATAAACACTAATAGCCATCATTTTTTTCAATTACTGAAGCTATAAAGCAAAGATTAGTTCATCCTTTTCCCAGCAAAAAGACACATGTACAGAGGAAAAAGTACTTTGTGGAAGAACGTTTCTGTTCTGTTGCTGAACAAAATAACAGCTCACACATGTGCTGAAACTAAGTGGCCTTTTATGTATTTTGATGGCTCAAATTATGAGGATAAGGTCACATACATAGTCTTTTTTTTCTTTTTTTTCTGTAACATTCCACCCCAAGACTTAGGTAAATAAACATGCATGAGTGATGGCAACATGCAATCACCTAATTTTACTGCAGTTACTTTAATGGCTACAAATATTGTTTTAACAGATATATTTGCCTAAACACACATATATGTGTTTATTTTTGTATTAAATATCTATACTTAAATGTATACAGAAATGGGTGCTTCTATACCAAAAATCCCTCCTGACAGACAGCTTTCACCCCCTAAACCAGAAAAATTAATCCTTTTAACAAGAGGAATACAACATAGCAACAGTATGCTGATGCCCAAGATGTATTATACTACAATTTATATCCCCATCTTACTAAGCTACTCTGCAGCCTGACACTATAGTGTGTTAAACACCGTGAGGAGTGCTCTAGCAGTTTAGAGCATGTTAAAACCTATGCTCTTTCTTCCTTGTGCTCTTCAGAATAAGAGGAAAACACTCATTTTGTAAAATGCGTTGAATCTTGCAAACCTTAACTCTGTGTATGCAGCTGACACATTTTTCTGATAAGGAGAAATGATAAGAAAGGGTATTAAAGACCATCAAAATATAATAATAGCATGGAGATCAGTAAAAATTTACTCAAGCCTACTTCTATCCATCAGATTTTAAAAGTACACAGATGGTGTCGTTTGTGAGAAATTGAATAAGAAATACAGCCTGGGACTTAGATGCCATAGGCCTTTGGCTTTGAAGTTTCTCTTGCAGGCATGCTCATAAAGGCAATAAAAGGTCTTTGTGGTTTCCATTTGTGTTAGAAACCCTCTGTAGGCTGCATTATATTCATACAGCATCACCCAGCTACCTGCCGGTTTCTGCTGGGGAAGATCTCCCTACTTGCCTAGTAGATGGGGGATATCAGACATTTTTTCAGTGGTCACCAGACTCTTGAACTGTCTTGCCAGAAAATTTACTACCCTGTAGAAAGGCAAAAACATAGAATGAACTCTCAATGAACTATAGAAAAACTCTTGTATTTTGGAAGTTTGCAGTCCTAAAATGCTTACTAGCTTAGCAGCAATATTTTAAAAGCTAGAACAAAAGAGTATTTGCTGACTGCTAAACCTATTATGTTAAATGTTCTACCTTTATCCTACAGCTTTTTGTTCCATGTATTTGTGTCAAAATCTATTATACGTTTTTCCCTCAAAGATTTTTTCCTGCATTTTTTCCCAGTCTGCTCATAGTAATCACCTTCTCTCTTTGTTAAGTGACGTAATTACACACGGGTCATTTAGTATAGTATTATTGCAAATATAGCATATGGCCACAGGGTAATATTTTTGCCTAGTCATAAGAAATGGATTTCAGTCTACATCCCCTGTCTTCCCGTGAATGTAATCTATAAAATAATACCACCACTAAATAATTAACACAGAAAATATCCAGTGCAACACACTGTGGTTTACTGTGCATTAAAATCCTCATTATTCAGAGTCTGTCGGGTTTTTTTAGCTTTATAGCAACCAAGAGTGATTGTGGACCTTTTCCTGAGTCTAAAACAAGCACTTACTGCTGTGACATTTCATGTTGACTGAAACACTGACTTGGAATTTTTGTCTTTAAGTATCAAACCTTTTGAACAGGTTTTTGGTGCTGTTTGCTGTAGTTTACAAGGACAGCTGGAAATGTGTGAAAAGATTTTGTAAAAATTGGTCAGTGAAGCAGGGAAAGTAAGCTAGAAAACACAAGCAGCATGTACTGAGTTCCCTTGGAGATGATCCCTTTCCCTGTTAATATCCATCATGATACACTCGACCGTGTGTCCTTTCCTCACTTGTACCTCAGCTGCAGATCCTCTATCCACAGAAATTGTTTTCATCACTTTGTTTATGTCGATGTCCCAGTGGACACCAACCCTCAGACATTCTGACAAAGCAGTTGCTGCAAACAGCTTTTGTGACCATGACTGGCAGGTTGTTATTTCTCTGGATGTTCTCAGGCATGAAGGGTCTTCTGATCCGCATGGCAGGCTGGTCTGCTCTTAAGGACAGCATCAACAATGACTCAAGATGTCACATCTTCCCTCTCTATTCCAAATAAAACCAGACCATCTGAGAATGCTACAGCATATTTAGAATTTCTGAGAACAAGTCCATTTATTCTAGCATGCAGATGTGGCTTTAGGAATGTAATTTTACAGCCTGCTTCTGAAAAAAAAATCAATGTCCATAATGTAAATTAACAGCTGTTTCTATCTAAGTCCAAGCCTGTAAAACAATTCCACTTCAGATTATGCCATAAAGCAATCTTCTCCTTTAAAATATTCCAAACTCTATTTGACAAGGCCATAAGCAACCCAGGCCAGTCTGAACCAGGCAAGTTCCAGAAGTCCTTTCCCAACCAAATTATTCAGTGATTCTCTTAAGTATGACAAATAGCCACCCACCCAGCACTACCAACCCCGAAAACCAGTTGTGATAATTCAAATGACAACTTAGCTAATATTCTTTCTGCTAAGTTTTCAGCAAGGGTATCTAGCTAAGAAAGCTATTCTACAGTTGCAACATTTACTAATATGAACCCAGCTGCTGAGGAGTCCTCGCTGCCTCAACACAGTTTGTTTCCACAGTAAGGTAGGATATTAAACCCTACATTAGACACACCTAGCAGCATTAAAGAGAAGTTGGTATGTCTTGATCATCAATTCAACTTTAGCCTAAAAAATAATCCATTTATAACTAGTAAGGTGGGAAGAAGCTGTAGAAAGGGGAGTGG
>JAVFHW010079147.1:0-37286 GCA_032159205.1 Eurystomus glaucurus suahelicus | reverse complement strand
GATTCTATGAAAATCATGCACCACACTGTAAGCAGAACAAAGCCTACCAGCCCTTCACACACACACAGCCCCTGAGAAACTGGTAAGGGTGCAGCAGGAAACAAATCACAGCAGAGGTTTAATCTCAGTACAGTATTTCATGCGTTCAAATCTGTGTTCAGAACAGCTGAAGACCGCTGGCAGCAGCACTAAGTGGCATTTGCGCGACACAAGTCAGAAGTGCAAATCAAGTGTTAGGCACTACAAAGGAGGAGAGAACCAAACAGTGATTCTGATACAGCTATCATATATACTCATGGTCCACCCCTGTCTTGAGCACTGCGCACACAGTTCTGGTTCACACCTCTCAGAGAGGATTAAATAGATGTGGAAAAGTTTCCAAGGTGACCAGACAGGACGATCACAGCATTTGGGGCAAGTATCCCATATACACTCATCCCTGGACATTCACCTTCAGTCACAGTCAGGACCCGCACATTGAACTAGATGGAGCTTCAGCGTGACACAGCAGTGCTGCCCTCACTGTCTGTCTTCTCCCAGTGCTTGAGCAGATGATGTAGGGAAAATCCCAAAAGCTGAAACACTGAAATTATATTTTCATACATGCCCTCTCCTGTGAAAAATCTAATAAGACTGTGTAGAGAAATAGAGTTTCTCAAGCTCTGTTTGAAATAAGGTACATCCATAGTTCATCTCATACAAAACTAAAGGCAAAGCCTCTTTAGCATTTTTATAGCTTTACGGTTTCACAACACTTTGCCCTCCCATTATAAGCTATTCCATCATATAGATGGAATAACTGAGATAGATGGACTAAATAATTGTTTCAAACTCCCAAAAGAGAAACAGCTATTAGAAAATGAGCAGTTTTTTGCTTCCAATTCTGCATTCTGTCCAGTAGATTACAGCACTCTTTTCAGAGATTACAAAATAGAAGGATAAAGGATTCACAGAACCCGCTGCATTCAAGGCAACTACTGAGTTCAATTCTGGTCAATACATCTCAAAGACTGAGCTGCAAGGGGGTAAGGGCCAAAAGACAAACAAGCAGAAGGAGAAACCTGGGAAAATAATTCACACAAGCAGAGGCTGGAAAGGTGAGGACTGCTCAGCTTAATGGGAAGGTAAATTAGGGAACAAGTCTACAGATAATGAATAATGAAGAGAATTCCCTTTATCTCTTCCACTTAAAGGATATTAAATAAAAAGAAAGTATTTGAAAGTGGTAACAGAGGATTTATAGTGTATATAAGTTAACCTGTGGCACACACTGTGTCACACGACATTGGAGGCAAAGAGCTAAACAAGGCTTCGGGAAAAATGCCTGAGACATGTAGAAGAACAATGGCAACAAGCCAAGTTCCATTACAGTGAGTAAAAATACTGAATGAAAATAAACGCTTTTGCAGCAGGGCATGTGTCTGCCTCCGACTGACAACAGTTGAGAAGGCGCTTCTCCAAGTTGTCCTCCAAAAGTTGTTCTTTGTTATTTTATTTTGGTGAGGTTTTTTCGCATCTTCTTTCAAAGCCTTTGAAAACTGACCACTGTCAGAAGAAACAGGACAGTCTCTGTGTTTGATTCAGTGCAGCAGCTACTACATTCTAAGAAGTATGTAACAATTATTCTTAGCATTCTACTGGGAAGGTCCCTACATTCTCAATATCAACAGCTCAAAACATCCTTCAAAATCAAATCTCTGTCTCCTACTACTGAGCTCTGTCATTATGCAAAGTGAGGACAAAGCCAGCCTGAGGTTATAGACAGGCACAGCAAGCAAGGAGAGGGGAGAATTCCTGAGATCCTTAGAAGGAGAAATTTTGGTCTTCCAACTCCACTTCCTCATTCACTCCCAGCCCAACCCCTCCAAACTACCAGTGACCACCCCCAAAGTGACCACCCCCTCTGAAAACAGCAGAGAAAGCAAGCTTCTATTTCAGAGCTCCTCCCTACCTCTTCCCCTTATCAAGAGCTTTTTTTTCTAATATAGACACACACATACATACACAGATATATAAAAATATATTCAAGCCTGAGTTGGAAGGTTTTAGCACAGTGGAAGGAAAAATAAATAAATAAATGTCAAGGTCTGCGTGCATTCAACAAATAAAAGCAGAATTATATAAAAGCAGCAGCTAATAAAAAAGATTGTTCTGTGCTGTGTTTTCCATCTTTCCAACCATTATAGGAATAAAATTATCCACAGAGAAGATCGAAAACCTTTTTCAAAACTAATACAATTAAGCTTTATTACACTCTTTCAAGTACATTTCTCTCCTCTCCCTTTCTAGCCCCCACCACCTCCCACTCCAATCCAGACTAACGGTGGAGGCACTCTTCTGTTTTATTACCAGCAAAATGCTAGTGTTTAAGGGTCAGAAACTGTCTAGTGTTTCAAGAGAGGAAAGAAAACCTGTCCTTTTTATCTACTTGCTTTTGTATGCGTAAGAACTCGAAGGTAGTTTCCACATAGCCCTGCAGTTTGAACAGGACTTTGGGCAAGTCACCTTACTCCCCTGACAAGATCCTGCACTAAAATATCCATCACCTCGTTTAAAACGTTACCCTGCAGCAAGGGACACAGACCTGAAAAGGGAAACAAAACACAACAAAAGACTTCAAAAAGGGGACAATGCAGCCCGGTCACAAACTTCTCCCCATGCCACTGTCCATAAAGGACAGACACACATACAAATTTTCCCTGCAGTTTCTGCTTCATGAAACCAGATCCAGAGAGAAGAATATAAAAGAAGCACACAGCATGAGACCAAGAAATTGCAAAAATTCCCTTTGTGTATGAACATATGGACAACTGTGATAATTAGAACGATAGCTGCTAGATTGTTTGCAATTTCACTGAACAATCCCCATTATCTAGGAATAGAATTTAAAAATCTGAATGCAACACTGAGTGGTAGTTTTAATAGTTTATTTTTTAATGAACTGTATGGATTAAAGTGTTGCAAAATTGTATTATGTGAAATTGCTCATGGGCATGTTTTACCATCAATGGTTTAAAAAAAAAAAAAAAGGCTGTATGGACAATCACGCTGTAGCAGGGAATGAGAAGTGGAATAGATGTGCCGATATTTTTTCTACCATTTCTATACTCTGCAATTTTCCCATGCTTCATATTCACCATCAAGCTACATGTTGGTAGTAAAGCTGATTGATTTCTCTGTCTCCTATAACCCACCTTTTTCATTGTTTGCATTTCTTTTGAGTCATATAACACAACTGCAAGTCACATGTATGCAACTCCCTGTCAGGAGGTCTAATTGCTTCAAATTGGAGAAGATTATTCTCCACGTTTATTAAAAAATAAAGACTACTTATAACATTATTTCATTTTGCCAGAAAGTGAAAAATGCATTAATTCATAAGGAACAGCATGGCTGCTCCTATTTTTATGGCATCAATTTTTAAAACCTCATCATGGTAAACAATTAAACAGAGAAGCAAATCCTATGTTTAGGGGAGAGATTCAAATCCCTAAATGGATTTTCAAAGGTCATTTCAGGCTTAAAAGATGCTTGACAGTGTCTCTTTAAATCACGTTCATTTCAAAGGCTTATCCAGCAAGAAGCAGGCAGTGCACTGCAGCACCACCCTTTGAACTGTTGGGCTCCCTGGAGAAAAATTAATAATACAACTTTAATTCGTATTTATAGCAAGATTTGTGTTTGGTTTGGCTTGGTTTGGTTTTGGGGGTTTTTTTTGTTTGTTTGTTTTTGTAATTTAGGAAAGGATTTTTACAAGAGGAATAAAAAGAGGCATCTATTTTTTTTTAGCTTAGCTTTCACCTAAACCCCATGGTGAAAAAGAAAGTAAAGTTTTAACTACTTTATTCAAAAGTCATCCAGTTGAAAACCCCTTATATTTCAAATGCAAGTTGTTCAAAAGATCTGGTTTGTACAGCTTTTTCATCGATTTGCTATGCAAGGGCTGGGGGGCAAACAGACCCTGGGAGCTGACAGTTCCAGGTTTCGGCACAATGCTTCTTGTTTCTCTACTCTTCAGATGCACACAGATCTCCATCCAAATCCCCTTAGTATTCAGAGGACACAAAGAAAAGACAAGTTTGCCTTACCTTCCTCTCAATGCGGGCTAACTGCTCTTTATAGAAGGCCTCTTGCCTCTTCAGCTCTGCCTCCCTACCTTGCAGCTCCATGGCCTGGGAAGAAGAACGTCAGAGCATCAGTAAAAGAAGAAATTGAAAATAAAAAGTGTGAGTGCAAGTAAAGCACATGGGATTGGAAGGAATTATAAAAAAAAGAAAAAAATCATTGCTCAGGACTGATGTATGACATCCCTCTTGGCGGAACTACAAACTTTCAGTACTACAGTTCATCCTGGATTATCTCCACAAGCTTTAAATGCTCTTACTAGTATCATACTCAAACTTATAACCTTGATTTTATTTCTCCTCGCTAAACGAAAACATATCGTCATAGAAAGGTGACACCTTCCTATTGTCTTTTTCATAACTCCACCTTACCAAGACTTCGCTTTTCACAAATCATGATGTTTATTACTCTATGTTCTTCACCTCACCTTTATAAACACTTGCCCCTTGGAACGTCAGAAAGCCTCTATAAATTTAAAAGATCCCTACAATCATGAGGAAGATCTGAGATGCAAAGTCTATCTTGTAACATTTTTATAACAACACACATCCTCATAGACTGTGCCTTTTCTGTGACACACACACATAGGATCAGCTTGATAATTAAGTGCTCTCTCCACACACTCCATCAGCATCCTGACTTCTTCTGGCTGGGTGCTGTAGATCTGGAGGGGAGATAGGTGTGACAATTTCTTTTCGATCGTCCAAAGCATAAGTGTGACACTTCCAAAGCAGCAAAGTTGGTACACAAGCATGTGCTTAAGCATAACTCGGTCATCAACTAAATGATGACCCATTGTGTGGTGCAACAACAGCTTTTGCTTTTTAGCTCCTTACAACCAGCAGCCCTTCATTGCATTTCCACCCCTAAACTGAACTAGCATTAAGAAAACTTGGCATTGATGGACCCAAATAAAACTTTTAAAGTTTAAAAATAACACACAACAATAGCAAAAAAGAATGTCCCTTGTTTTTCTTCCCCTACCCCACCCCAAAATCTCTGAGACCACATAAGCTATCGCCAGGCAAGAAGAGCTTTCGAAACTAGAATTATTAGTTCATTTAACATGAACACAAACCCTGCTAATCTATAGCATCCCAGCAGTACTGCTCTTAACTTTTAATGATGATGGTACAATCACAGAAAATGCTGGTCCAATATGATTAGGCAGCTGGGGTGGAAGCATCCTTGTGGGCTCAGACCTGTCATTTTACAGCTAACAGCCATTGTTAACTAGAAAAATGACATCTGAAAGGCAGTTGCTCTGCATTTCCTTCTTTCTGCTCCCCTGTTGATGGAAATACAGCGGTATAAAAGAGATTTTAAGCTAGGCAGTAAGGGACAGTTGATAAGTAAGCAAGAAAAGAAGTATGAGTACATGAAATAGAGGGTTTGCAGGGGTTGGTGGTGGTGTCTGTTTATTTTAAAAGGAAGGAGAAGTATTTTGGTTTCCATGTTTGTCATCCAGCCAACAGGGCCAGGGTAAGGCACAAGCACTATAGACTCGTATCCAAATCCCCTTGCTCTCAAGGACACTTGAATAAAGGCAAAATCTCTGGCTTTGTTTTAACCAGAGCTGCTGTATATCTCCCAACACACAAGCCATCTGAAACGGGATGGGAAGGGGGAACAGAATCATCACCCCATACTTGTAGCCTGACCAAAGATATCACAGCAACAATAGGTGAGCTGATGGGCACTTTGTAAGTGCCCAAATTATTACAATTTCTGTGATAAGAGAAGCAAAGCTACCCTTCCGAACCAATATCTGTCTTCTACACAGAAAAGGAATAAGCAATTGCAACTGAAGTGAAGCAGATGTAAGAAGGCAGCATGGTCTGGTGGATGACCAAAGGAATCCGATTCTCCTGCTGATTTTCTGCATAACACCCATAAAATCAGATTACTAAACAAGTGGTTTGTATTTCCTCAAGGAGAAAATAAATAAGGAAAAGAAAGAAGAGTAACATAGCACTGACCTCTGCACAATTCAGCTGGAAGGTGCTTTTGATGTGAAGTGTATTTCAAGAAAGAAAGAAAGAAAGAAAAAAAATAGTCAAAGGATCAACTCTTAAAAACGCAAGCAAGTTTCTGCTTTATCTAAATAAATTAATTATGTGGCAGTGCTACTCTCCTGGGGTAGCAGACTACTCTCAGAGCACAAACCCGATAAACGTGACAATACAGCTGGGCAAAAGACTTTATTCTGCTTCTAGCATGACATGAATATGACACCTGTGGAAGGGAACATAAACCAAATACCTAACCTCTCCAGCGAGTGCTGAGATGCAGACACAAGAGGTGTGTTGATCTGCATGATAGTGACCTACGGACTCGCAAGGAGACCTGGCTGTAGCTGGGGTGCCTGCAGTGAATAATGCCTCCACACCAACGCACCCTGCAGCAGACAGACATTGTCGGGGACTTCCCCAGGGTCTTGCAAAATTAATGTAAAAGAATCAAGAACAGATCTCTCAACTGCACACTACAACCTCAGTATACACATCAGTCTTCCCTCTAAGTAATTTCTCCTATAGTATATATTATATATAGTATATATATATTATATATACTATATAGTATACTATCTTCTATTATTCTCCCACTTATTGCCCATAAATTGTATGATAAACCAGAGGCTGCAGAGAAAACTTTTACTTGCAATTCAAGCATATTTTCAATGCCGTGCTTGTTTTCAAGACCTGAAGTTTCAGTGCATGGAAGTATACTGAGAAACATTCTATTTGTGACTGATCTGCTTGAAAGCTGCTTTCTGTTTCACTCAATCCCCAGCTGTTATTACTAGAAACTTTAGTACACTTTATGAAGATGTTTGAAGCATGAATGGTACAGTCAGAGCATGTGTCATTTGAAATATTCACTGTTCCAAAACTGGGTTAGGCAACAGGGGATACTTTGTATAAATACAGGATATTTATTAAGAGTTCCTCTAGTCCTGCTGCTTATTCCCTACCTGAAGTCAGAAGCCTGTGATGTCACAGACAGAATCGGCTGCTATACAGATCATTACAATTTCACAGGGGACTGAGATTGCAGATGCCAAACAAAGCCTCTGATACACTTTTCACATAAATGAACTAAAGAAGGAAGGAGAAGGGAAGACAGGCATGATAACACGTCAGTTTGAAAAACTCATATCAGAAAGTTGCATTTCACAACCACCCTGCAGAAGCTATATTTGAGCTTGAACATATCATGCAAGATGACCAAAGCCCTGAGATCACATCTAAGCACCTGTAGTGTAGAACACAGCAGAGTGTGATGTCCAGGAAGTATGAAGACAAACAAAACAGAGGGAAGGGAGGAAGAGCGTAGGTAGCTGTAGAATACACAAACGCACCCATACTTGGAAAAGTAGCATGGGACAGCATGTATTTGCAAAAGAGAATGTATGCAATAGGCAATTGCCCTCTGTATAAAACCTGGGTATAAGACATATTCAAGAAAAGCCCAAGAATTCCCTCTGATGTGTCAGAAGTTACAAGTATTCCATTCTTACAAAAGGACAGTGAAGGTGGTACTACTGCACGCTCCTACAGCTTCCGTAGGCATGGATCCATGGACCGGTTAGGGGCTCTTTCAAATTCTTCTTTTATATTTACTCTTTTTCCGCAGTCCAAAGTTTTTCAGGTTATCTCAGGGCTGCTTTTAACAGCGACAAAGAGCTAGGGCAGGATGACATGCAATTCCCTGCCTTCTCCTCTCCCTTTATCAAGTAACCCATTTGGAAACGAACTGCGAAAGCACATTTTTAAAGCTATGCATTACAACCTGGCTCAACTAAAGAATTCAAGCACTGGCCTGCTAGCTGATAGACAAGCCAAAAGAAAGCCTCTTAATTGAGGTAATGAAATGTTATTGGTTCATTCTTTACAAACAAAGCCAGACACTCTTTGCCTCATCCTGAGCTGACACCACCATGCAACACATCAGACTATGCAACTGTTCTTCTAGAGCTGGGCTTCACTCTAGCAACATCCACTCTCAGATTTTTCTTATTTTTAATCACAAACCCTTCTCATCACCTTGCTAAATATGAAAACTAGGAAGGAAATCTCGGGGGGAAAAAAAAAAAAAAAGCTTCTTGGCAGGGTCAGATTACAGTAGGGAATGTGGCACCCAGCAATAAGTGCAGCAATAGCACAGCCTCCAGCTGATGGCTACCATCAGGCTGTCTCTCTCTGCAATACTGTTGGGAATCAGGTAGAGGGTGTGGAGAAGACTACTGGAGGAAAAAACCCAACCTTCCCTGCAAAGGGCAAGTAGAGCTAGAAGGAAAGGTCCATACCTCAACCTATAAAGAACTTCCTCAAAGGTAAGTCACAGCACTTAGCAAAATGATTACAAAAATATTTTTATCTTCTTGGCAAAACACATCCACCAATCACAGCTGAACTAGCAAGATGATGCCTAGAGAATCAGAGGCAATCCAGGGAAGGATAAAGGAAAAGTCCTTAAGTCTCTATCAAATGTCTTGTTTCTACATCATCCTGTCTTTGGTGAGAAGAATTATCAACTTCCCCTAAGGTATCCAGTAACATCTCTGCAGCAGCACAGCAGAGATGTTCTGGCTAAGTACCTCAGCTGCCACACTTCACAACTGCAAATTCTTATACCTCATGCTTTCCCATGTCTCTTCCAGTCCTGGTAGCAGTCCAGGTGGCAGGCGACAAAAAAAAAAAAAACGGCTTCAAGACTAGAGGAAGGAATTGACAGCAATGCACCACAGAACAGAACTAGCTCCAAGATTAGCTAGCTGGCATGTTCCTCACCAAGCCTAAAGGGAATGGCAGAGCTAAAAGGGCAACACTGAAACAGCAAGAGGCAGCTTGGACACATCATGCCTGGGACTGAACAGCAGAACTTCACAGGGAGGCTTGTACTGGACAAGTAACCATGAGGCAGCCTTGACTCAACCTCCACTTGCATCAGCAGAAATATCACCACTGCTGTGGAGCCACCTGCAGTTGCTGTTCCAGACATGAGAGGCCTACAAAATCACTTGCTTTTTCTCCTTTCTCTCATTCTGTTGAAAGCAGGTGATTGGGTTTTGTTTTAGAACCCAGATCCATACTCATGGCCTTAAAAAGCAGTACTGGTGTAACCTTCATTTCCTCCTGTTTTTGCGACTCTCGTAGCCAACAACACACATCACCAGATCAAGTTTGGTTTCAGCAGCTGTAAGCTACACAAAAGGAACCAGTGAGAATCTTTATGGAGGAAATAATATGCAATTTTCTAGCTGAACACCTTTTAAAATGTAATGACAGAAAATAAAATCCTGCATCTGTGCTCAGCAATAACAATCTGTACGCGTGCAGTAACAACATGACACTTGGAATAAGCAAGATCCAGACAAAAAAAAAAAAAAAAAAAACAACCACAAAAAACAGAGCTTACCCAGGCGTCCAAATCCGCAGGCTTGGAATAGAGAGCACAAGAGAGAAAAGAAGGGAAAAAGAAGAAAAAGAAATCAGTGATTTATGGAGGCTGCCTGCTGCTGCACAGGGTAGCTTTCAGGATGACAAGTTTAGAAGAGTTCCTTAAAAATGACAAGTTTCTTAAGCAGTGCAGTGCTGTCCCCTGTTTGGAATGGTGCTATTAAAGCAAAACAAAGCACATGCACCCCCAGAAAATAAAACCAAAGCAAAGCCCCCAAAGACTGCTGCAGGATGCCCCTGTAGGGTGAAGCTAAGGGAAGACAGCTGCGAAGCAGCCAGTTCCAGGGAGTCATGCAAGGTGCTGTGCAATGTCAGAGACGCTGATATCCACAACATACACTGATGAACATGGTGGCAATGCTGGGCATACTCAAAAGGAGGTGGCCAACAACTGTGCTGTTTCCAAATTACCTGCAAAGAACAAGTTTCCTTTTGCAAGGGCGGTTTTGAATGCACAAGCTGACCCACATAGCAAGTCATCTTCTTCACTGGACAATTTCAAAGAGTGCTTCCTAACAGAAAGCCAGCTGACTGATCAGATTGCCAACCAGATCCCCCCTTCACAGGCAATTGAACACATCTTTAGTGCGCAGTGCAAACCTCTGCCAAATCCAAGCTGCTTTCACCTGCTCCTTCTCTTGTCAGCATGCCTATTTAAGTCCTATTTAAGTATGAAGACAAGCAGATGAAGCAGGCTGCTCTATCACCTCTTATTTATTTATTACTACTTTTTATTTACACAGTAACTCAGCAGCAGCAAAGCAAGTACAAGATGATAAACATTTCATGCCCATAACCACCTCCTCCTGAAGCCAAAGCATTTATGAGGCAGCCAAGAGCTCCCATTCGCTGTTCAGGGCTGCAAGCCTTCCCTGCCTCTCCAGGCTACGTTCAATCAGCAGCACATTTGCTAAGCAGGAACTTCAGAAAGGCTGGCCTTTTATATTATGATTATTTATTTGAGAGGAGTTGACAGGGCAGGAGGAACTTTCTTCTCAGTCATAGTTCAGTGCCAGAGGGAGCAGACGGTGGAGTGCAATATGTTTATGAGATGTGCCATCATTTTAATGGCACAGAGTGACTGCTTCAGGTAACTGAGGGATGATGTGTCCTCAGCTCTGTCTGTCGTCCATCCTCATCCTTTGCAACAGCTGAGAGGGCTGGAACCAGAGAAGCAAATTCTCCCCTTTCTGCAGACAGGTTTGATACCGCAGCATCAAGTGCTTAGCCAAACCAACCAATACACAGCAGGTGTTCACCAGTAATCACTGACCCATCTTGACAGAAGCCCAATTTGAACAAAATTTTTCTTCCCACTGATTTTTACAGTCAGGACAGATGTGCTTAGTTTTGTTTTCACATTTTAGCAATTGCAAGGCTGTCCATCCTCAGCAGATGGACAGGAGAACACAGGGCTCTTTACAGTGCATGTTATGATGTCAGCAGGTAGGTCATGCACACTGGTTGCTCTTTACTCGATGTGCAGCTGTCATCTCTGGGGTGCCTAAGCCATTAACTGTCACATTCCTAGAGGACAAATGCTTGCATGACAAAATGAACCCAAGGTACTAACTCAGTGGCACTGGACAGCTGCTAAGAAAAGAGGAAGGAGAAGGGATCAGCTCTATCACTGAGAGGTGAAACCTCTTATACCCCTGTAAGATACAATGCACAATAGCAGAATTACAGTTTTAAGGAAGATAACACTGTTACTAACCACAGGGCATCTCTTCTGCAGGTACTGCCAAAGGCTTTAATTTTGGAGGGGAGGGAAATTATTACTCCAAGGGTAGACATACACCCCACTGAATGGAAACAGGAGAGTTAAAACAGGTGTAGATGCATTAGGATATATTGCTGTGTTGCAAAAAAGTAACTACACTGGAGTGAAGCACAGACTACATAAAATAATACAAAAGCTGAAAACTCAAGAGGGCTACTGGTTGAAGTTTTCCTACCTCCTAAGCACATACCAAGATCTTTTTGTAGACCCTCACTTACCAGCTTTGACTGTTAATGAAAGACACAGCATATCCACTAATATTTCCAAAGTTTAAGTAAATTGTTAAGAAATGAGGGTTCCTTGCTTCCTAACCCAGTGAGTTTCACTTCCCACTCCCAGCTAGGGGCTTATGAGTTTTATAATCCCAGCCCTAGGACACAAGCCATCTTTTATTGACCCTTGGTCAATACTGCTGAACTCTTCTGCTAAAACAAGGGTTAATTTCTCTTTCACTGGATGGCAATCACAGAAAGCTGAATAAATACTGGACTTAAGTATTTGAGGTCAAAACCAAATCAAGGTATTTCCCTTGACTGTATCAGAGGCAAAAGGTTACTGAAACAGGATCCCCAGCCAATTTGGCAACCCCTGTCCTGGGTACTTACACAGGGGAAAATACGACACAGACCACTTGGAGAACACTCTGGCTAGATATGGGAACTAGGTATGTAATGCACCCATGTTTCCAAAAATTGCACATTTGAGCACTGGTTATTCAGGCAGGGGATGCTTTCCCATATATATATATCAACAGCTCAACTTCTAAGGAAATGAAGATTACAGTGCCAAATTAGTATTTCACACATACGGACAATTTCCAGCATCTTTTCCCAAACCCACACACCACATTACCCATACATGACTGCCATAACAGGCACATCACTCATGTCTGCCATGGTCTGGCCAAACGTAAAAATGGCAGTGAGCACTCAAAGCAGTTCTGCAATTGGCAGTGAGGGAGGAAGGGATCAGCACGATAAAACAGAAGCCTTAGGAAGGGGAAAGTCTCTACAACCTGACCAGAACCAGCTTCACCCTAGATGTCCATTACCTTACCATAGCCAGTAACTCTGTCACAGAACTAATTTCACTACAGCATGACCAATGACTCCAGGAATCCAGCCTACCAGCTTGGTAGAGATCTCCTACTTAAGAACTCAATACAGAGTATTTTTAGGGACACTGCCAACTTTGGGAGTGGAAGATAGAGTGGGAGATGCGAGAAATGAGAGGCAGCAGGTGCCCAAAACCCAAGACAGCTGCTGGCAACAACTTTTGCACTCATGTCAGTATCTGAGGAGCTCTGCAGCACATATTCTAGCATCTTGATGACCAGACTTCATCACTGAATGAGCAAAGAGTCATTTCTTCTTAAGGCGATAATCCAGCTCTGAACTTTTCCATGATGATAGGAATTAAAGCATTTAAAGAATATATCTAGACATTCAGTACCCACTCCAGACCCTTAAACGCTTCCAGTTTAGTGGAAAATTGAAGCAGTATCAATATTAAACGTAATGAGAGTCAGAGATGTAACCAACTGACAAGAGAGAGGAAGCGGGAAGAGACACTGAACAGCAATCAATTTTGAGGAAAGACTGTGATGAAATTGCTCAACTCTAATGTATACAGAGCATACACAATTCTATAAACATGAAGATGGGAAGCAGCAGAAAAACCCTCTGCCCTTTTATGATTCAGGGACAACAGCACTTCTAATACTTATGGCATTGCTGCAAATAGGTTTGCAATGCTGACAGTTGATAGTTTCCATTTAAAACAAAATAAAGAGAAACCTATTTTATAAAATCCAAAGTAAACCATCTGCTTTCATTGCTTGCTTTAATACTTCAGCCCATTTCCACATTCTCCTTTTCCCATTACTACTTCTATACATACATACACACAGTTTTCATTTTGTAGGCTGCCAGCAGACAAGGCATTCAACGTCTGTAGAAATCTTGCAGAGCATAGGCTCTCGAGAGATGTATGCTCAAGATGCTTATTTCTGATAGCAGGTGAGTCAACAACTCCCTCTAAAGTTTTACCTCTTGCTTAAATTCCTATTCTGCCTCTTAGTCATGAGAATCTCCAAGTCCCTGACCAATTCAGAAAAAAACCCCACACCAAACTCAAGAAAAGGGCATCATAAAATTCTATATTAATTATTATTTCCTATCCCAGAACACATTTCAGACCCTACTGAGTCAATGAGGTATTTTCTCAAAGCTAGAATCAAAGGCCGCTCAACTCTTCTTGGATTATTTCGAGTTCATAATCATTAATACAGACTCTAATTATGCTAGCCTAAGGGTGGCATATGGCTTTCTAGGGATAGGACAGACGGGGGAAAATAACAGTTACGCATGCCTACATCCCAGTCTCATTTCTGTGCATGCATATGGGGACATAGCTTTCTCTTGCCAGATTCTTAAATACCAAATATATTAGCTTCCGAGTCAAACAGTACTTCAAACACAACCACTGTTTTGCAAAAAATCCAGATGATATGCCTCATCAACCCACATGCCTCCAAGCTGTAAAAATTATGAACCATGTGAGTTCAGAAGGAATTCCCCTCCCACATTTGCTCCCAGACACTACACGCAATTTTTACCTGCCTCTGAACAAACAGATACTTATAAACATCAGCGAACGGATGCAGGTTTAGTACAGCACACTGAATACAGGATTCCTGCCACAAGAATAGAAATCTGATTTCTTCTTATTTAAAAAAATATCATCTCAAATACTATAGAGTTTAAGAGAAACACAGTTCACTTTGGGCCGCTTTTTAATGCAGGCAAAGAGTATCTTAATTACATGCCTGAGTAAGAAAATTCTTGAAAGCTTTCAGTCATGGTCATGCATCCCCTGTCTGCCTCTATGAATCCTTCAGCACATGGAGAATCAGGTGCCCTGTCAAACATCACAGTTTCATCCACTTTGACAGTCTCCTAAACTTTCCTCTTCTCCCTGCTCTTTCAGCCCATACACAAAGCACTTTTTACACAGCCTCACAGGATCACTACCTTTCTGGGGGCAGAATCCAACCTTCCAGTTTGCCAAGATGTATGTGGGAAAGGCATACGGTAATCAACATGGAGCATAAATAAAGCAGATTCCAAAGCCTTAGAGAAAGAACCACAAAAGGCATAGAGTTGAAATAGTCTGGGCTAGGACACGTACACTATAAGGCTTGGAGTAAGGTGTTACCTAAGGAGTAAAATGGAGTCAAAACACATAGAAAGATCAGAGACGGCCCAGGAATGCAAAAGCATAGACATGCGGAACTTTGCCACGATCTCCCTCATTTCTATGATCACTGAGGAGAAACAGGCAGCCAGCACCGAATTTCCCTACAACCAGTTCTGAAGATGTACCTTGGTCTTCGCCTGCAGCATTCCCCACATCCCAGGCCACAGTCAGCATTATGAAAAGGCTGCCAATTAAGTTGAGGTTTTGAGCTATAGACGAAACGTCCACTAGAGACTCTGATTCTTGCATCCAAAGCACTTCCAACCCACCGTGTCTTTTGCAGAGAGAATATATCGGTTCTCAAATACATACACTCTCGGCTCCTCACAAGGCTATGATCAGAGAAGATGCTGCAAGGTTGCATCTTTTAATGAAGTCCAAGTATATCATAATGAAATCATCGGCAAAAAGAAGAGTGTAGATTCAGCAACAACAAGGATTTCATGCTATTGTAAAACTGTATTCTTTATTTTTACATTGCAATCTCCAGGGCATGATTGTATCACAAGCAACTTGCAAATCTGTGTCACTGCCAGCAAAACTTTGATTTCCATTTGATAGGACAATTTGCAAATAGTAGTTTTCCACATTGTGCAAGTGCTTAACATTTGTAAGAGCTACAAGAATTCAATGCCCATTCACTGAGCAATGTAACACACTCTCACTCAAGGCAGATGGCTTGGAAAAATCAGGGGCGGGGGGAGAGCATTCTCTTTCTATGAAGGAGCAGTACCTGGTAGTCTCTCGGCCAGGATGAAACACCGGGTGTTGCTGCTGTCAAGAAAAAGAAGGTATAGACCGGGTGCAGCAGGAAGAGTTCAGCAGCTCGTGGAATTTTCCGTAGGAAAAGAAAACAGCATTTTGCTCCCAGTGGAGCTGCCAAAACTCAAATATGTCACATGCTAAAGAACCAGAGAAGTATTTACTCCTGGACCTTTTCATCAAAAGCAGGAAGCTTGAAATTTAGCTTTAAAATAGTGTATGCTCTAAATATAGCAGTCAGATGACCTGACAGAGCTAAGATTCATGCTTCATGAGTTTGCAAATTGAGAGTCAATCCAGCTCAGAGTATCACAGAACCCTAAAGACAGATTGCTGTGTTTATTGTAGTAGATACTATTTACAAACATATCTCCACAGTGTCTGCTCTCTAATTATAGTTGGGGGACATACAATCATTTACTTTGTGAGCTGCTTTTGTACACTACACCTCTAAAGTCAATGAAAGTAATTTTAAGAACCTGTTGATTGATTTATTGATCAAGTACGTTGACCAGTGCAGTAGACTAGAAATAACCAGACAAGCAAGTAATTTCATAAATATTCCTGGAGACTAGTCACTGTCGGCACGGAAAGTAAGGGAGAAATAAACCCTCGAAGGTAGGTTCAGGCTTTGTTTAGAATCTATGTTAACAGTTGGCCATAAAGCTTCATTCCTTATGCAGGCCTGCTCGGTGCACTCCCCAACCAAATGTCTGAGATAACTCTGTACAACCCAGGATTAGCTATCCAATTCAGCAGAAGCAAATGGCAGAAGTTCAGCTCCTATTACCAGAAACAATGTGAGAAGAAAGAGGAAGGAGGGCGAGTGTGTCACACAAGAGCTTGAGGCAGGAAAGAGGTACTTCTGTCTGACCAAGGCCATGGGACAGAAGAAACACAAGCGGAGATCATTACCACAGGCAGCTTCCAGAGCCTGGGACAGTTTTCTGGTGATTGTGGTGGAACTTTACCATAGCTTTCACTGAGCTCCAACAGCAAGGAGCTGATTATAGCCCCAGCCAGCACTGAAAACCATAAACCTCATGTATCAAGTATTTACGGAGATAGCCTGTTTTTTTCCTCTGGATTTAATTGTGATTTAATGAGGTTTTCAATGAAACATGTTGGCAGCTTATCATAAAACTAAGCTGAACATAACTTGTACTCATTTTACACTGTCCACTCGGTTGTGTGAAGAACTGTCATGCAACTCAAGCAAGAGGCAAATTAAGATTCAACTCTATGGCACAGGAGTGGTTTTCTAAGAGGCAGAGGAAAGGTGCGGTACCAAAGCAAAGGAAAAAGCTTGAGTTACTGCTATTATTTGTACAATACTTTAGATAATCTTTTGATACTCTAGTTTTGGAGAGTTTACATTTATCCCCAGGACAAAGGAATTAAATGTCCAAGGACGTCCATACCTTTTTCCACAATCATAAAATGAAAGCATGTGGGGAAAAAAAATATCCATTCAAGTGCAGACACAAATTAACAAGATCAAATCCACAATCTCTCATAGCCTCTCAGCATTTTTGAAAACAAATGCCACACTTATCAAAACAATCTTTAAAATAAAAACCTTTAAAAGCTTATTTATCTCATAATATTCTCCTTCCCGTCTGCCATATAATATATATTACATACATACAAAATCAAAAGAAAAATCCACTCAGAGAAACCAACACTCCAATGCTCCCTTTTCCATTTACTGTTGGTTATACACACACTGAGACCTTAAAACATTTTAAAGGATCAAGCTTTCCTTCTCATTAGTACCATCATCACGTTGTTCTGAACTCTGGTCATATAACCTTTTGCACCTTTTCACTCTATTGAATCAATCTCCCCTGGCAACTTCTGGTGTGGCACTTCGCTCCCCCTGCCTCCGGCTCTTCTTCCCTCACTAATTCTGTGTTCAAAACTGTGAAGCACAAAATTAGACGTTTCAAATTAAGCAAGGAGAGAGAATGAGAGAACCTTATTAAATCAACATTAGCATCACAGCATCTTTAAAAGAGAAAATTGCAAAATATTACTCGTCCCTGTAAAGCTCTTTAAATTGACAGAAAGGAGACAGGCAGCAGCTGAAGCCATCTTCCTCTGCCCCCACCTTCCTCTTCTTGGTGGTCACAGTGCTTGACCACTAAGAGTAGGGATCCTTTTCAGACCTTTCCAGAGGAAACAGAGCTTACCTTGATCTCACAAGAACTGGAACTGCCAAGTAAAAAGGACAACATCTATTAACACGATGTTGGGGGAAACACATGCACACAAATACACAGAAGCAGACTCCTTTCTCCTCCCAAGCTTTCCACAACATTGGTTGTTCTCTCAAGTCACATTACAAATTACAGTCAATTCTTTATTTCTGAAAACAAAGCAAAGAGTCATTTCAAGTTTTAGTTTCCATTCTCAGTCCCCAGCAATCCAAATTACTGACACGATGGTGATAATCAGTATATTCTGTTCCAAAACACCTTAACTTTCTGAACGTGAGCCTCCAGTTGCTGGATAGATATTCTTAATCTCCTTTTCAACACAAATCACTGGAGTATCATATTATTCCCCTATTGCTGAATAATTAGGCGTGTTGTTAATGACAGAAATCACCTCTGAGCCTGCACAGTCTTTAAGCATGACTTTCCCTTGGCACTTCTTGAGTAAGAGTTGATATTTGCACTTTGTATCAACAGAATGAGCGTACACACCTTACACCGCTGTGCAGCATGCTACGTCCTTGTCTGCTGGGCTGCCACCTAAACAGGGAATGTCTCAGCAGTATCTTGCAGGGAGGGTTTGTAATGTGTGCTGACAGGAGTCCTATGGAAAAAAAGCCTACTAAAACAATTTAGGTACTATACATATATATATTTCAAAACTACTTCAATTACTTAAAATAGATGTTTAGAGTACCCATTTACCTAGGGAATATTATCCTAAGGGCAAGTGGTATGAAAATGAAGCTCAGTTCCTGATGACAAACCAAAACTTTCAAAGAATATTGGGCAAAGCAGACAGTACACCAGCAGAAATGGAGGTTGAAGCTTTGGATTGCTCTAGTCCTACCGCGCAATGGAAACCTCTGTTTCAGCCAGACACTACTGACAACTGCATTTTGCAGACAGGTCTCTAAGTGCAGACTCTCCGTACCAATCAAACGGTACTTCGAGGAGGGCACAGTGCTGGCAGTTCTGGTAGCTCTTCAGAACAGGAATAAAAGTGACCACTTTCTCATCTGACAGCCATGCTTAGAGACCATGAACTAAGCACTGGACTAAGTAGCTCCTAACCAGAGTTAAAGACAAAGTGGGCCAGGGAAACAGGAAGAGGGAAGATGATAAAAAACCCCACAAGAACTAGTGACAAAAAGTTCACTTGTTAAAAGGCTGTCTATTCAACATCCCTGTTTTGTAAAACAAAATGCTTCATTTTCACTGCAAAGGGTGACAGTAGCAGTACAGGACTGCTTGGAGCCTTCCAAAATGAAAGAGTTCAATGAAAACAAGCAATTTACCATTCGATTATAAAAGCTGAAAAATGGAGAAAACAGCACTAAACCTGCTGTCCTAGAGCTGCCCTCAATACCTTCTTCAGGCCAGTGAAGTCTTTACCGAAACACACTTAACTGCCTGCTACATGCAGACAGTTAAGAGGCAGTTTAGATTGGACATTAGGAAAGATTTCTTCAGTTAAAGAGTGGTCAAGCACCAGAACAGGCTGCCCAGGGAAGTGGAAGTCACCATCCCTGGAGCTGTTCAAAAAACATATAGACGTGGCACTTCAGGACATGGTTTAGTGGTCGTGGTAGTGTTGGGTGGACTCTATGATCCCAGAGGTCTTTTTCAACCTTAATGATTTTATGATTCTATGCTTTTTTTGCAGGAAAGGACAACACAAAGCAAAAATTAAAACATTTTTTCCTATTCTCTGCTGCATCTTTCCTCTAGCCTTTCCTAGCAGTCTGACACAGCTACAAGTGAGCTCCCATGGCCTGCAAGTCCCATCCCTTTTGTAGGGGTTATCCCGTAGCACGTTTAACTCAGTGGAACAGTAACTGTAATGATGGATGTCTAAACAGAGTGATAATAACAGGGGCTTAAAAAGTTAAGCACTAACCCTAATGCTCAGAATGAATAAACAGATATCCCTAGGTATGAATGCATTAGTTCTTCTGCAAGGCCCTCTTCTCTTGTACATAAAGCACCAAGAACATAAAAATGGAGCAGTATCACTTCAGCCTAAAAAAAATAGGCACTCTAATTTCAGGGTATTCCAGAGATAACAGAGTCTGGTTTTCCACAAAGACTAAGTAGACAGTTTTTTAAAACAGAAAAGCATCAAGAACAAGCATCAACCAGAGGGTCCTGAGGGGTTTTAGTTTTGCTTTCTAAAAACCACACCATACTATTCACCTTCAAAGATCTTAGTGAATATCAGCACGTCATCACAACATTTCTTGAAATAACTACTATTCCAAGAAAACTAAAGCACAAGGAAGATACAATAATTTCTCCTGATTAACGCAGAAAATATCAGACAGGATCATAAATGAGAGACCCAAATAGCAGAAGAAACCAAGATTTTCATCATTCATGTATTTGTGCAGATTACTGAAAGGAAAACAGTCAGTGTACCAATGCTTGCCTGTTAATATCCTTCCAAGAAGGCACAATCAGAAAATTATCTCAAAAGATCTAAGTATAATGGAATGAAAAGTTACACACATTTGAGATAAAGAGAAAGAGCTGGAGCAGCAAAAAAGCAACCCCTATTTCATTCTTAAGTCTCTAAGGGACTCAGGAAGCAGCAGTGAATGGTGGAAGGCCATCCACCACATCCAGGTAACTAATATTGCTTGCAGTGATTAACTCACTCTAGGTGTCAGCCCGCCACCTACTCCTGTCAGAGTGGAAAATTCACTGTAAACACCAAGAGGATTCTGAAGAAGGGAACAGAAACACTGACAAAGAAGTGCAAGACAGACACAAAACAATGAAAGAGTCACAGCAGCCTTTCCTTCCAGTAATAACTACTGGCTGCAGCACTTGGCCCACTTCTGAGACATCAGGAAAATGGACCCATCTCATCATTGTTCAGTTTCTCAAGCAGCAAATCAGGAATTAATATTCACAGGTTCTATGACTGACATAATTGCAATTTAAAAAGGGCAATTAATCATCAGCCGCACTGGTGGCTGACTTGCCAGGCTGGGATCCTTTCTCTCCACACCTGCCAACAAACTCACAGGAGGCAAGAAGCATCACACGTGCGCACAGAGCCAGAAGTGCCACTCTCCTGCATACCCCCAACCCCAGGCTTCACAGCATATTCTGTGGGTCTTGTTTTTTCTCCACAAGTACCCCATTGGGATCATTCACCCACCCTTTCCACTAGCAGCTCCCCTATGATACCCAATCAATCTCCCTTGCCATGTGGATAAGGAATGCTCTCTCTCCATGTTCTATCTCACTCATGCTACCTGGGAGAATTGATGGAAGCTCCATCACTTCCGTTATGAAGTTCTCCCCAACTCCTCACTCTCCTTTGTACCTTCACATGAACTAACATTTTTTAAGAGTGACATCTCAAGCCACTCCTACTTGGAAAGTAGATTACAAAGGTGAGAGTACAGCTCTGGAGGAGCAACTAACAGAGGCTCATGGAAACTTCAAACCTGGGAAGTGGTTTTTATAAGACGAGTCAAAAAAGCTACTAGGGCAGTACTTACTTCTGTGCTCTACGGGAAGGTTTACAAACAGGCTTTAAACAAAACCAAAAACGCAAACAATTGTTCTGGGTATTAGTTCTGCTGCTTTAAAATTTTTCTATGTGAGCATCCATTGCCAGATGTGAAAGGGATTTTAACCAATAGTATTTAGAGAAAAGACATCTGGAAATTTGTCACTGGTGTTCATGCTCCCAGCAAGAAAGTTCTGAGACTAAAATTGCTGTGGGGTGAGTATATAACCTCCCATAGGAAGTACAATTCTTAATATAACATCCTCTCCTGAGAGGAAGAAAGCCATCAAACTGACCACCACATTATGCCAGTCTGCTGAGCTGGAAAGTACATAAAACACCATGGTGATAAATACCATAGAAAATAAATATGAGATTGATGGAAAGATTTAGAGCTCAGCAAGCTGTGAGGTCTTCAAGTGACATACTTAAGACTATGTCCTTGGGCCAAAGAAAATATACAATGTACTCCTACGCCAAAGAAATCTTGCTCAAACAGGTGCCACTGCTGCCAGCTATGTAGAGACTGAGGACCCATGTTGTCACATAGGCTGTATAGTCCTCCCCTCCCCATTCCTGCCAGTCAGCAACCAGAAATTGCCTTCATCATAACAATACAGGAAAAGAATTTAATGCTTTTGTATGCGAAAGAGTAATTTCAATCCTAAGAATTAAGTCAGGATGGAAGCTGGAACACAATTACGTATTGCACATCTTGGTCAGAGCTCCAAACAAAGGTAGTTGGCAGAACATCTCCGCCAGCAGATAAGACCAATAAATGGCCTCATTTCCATCTATTATAAGATAATAAACAGGCTTTGCCTCCTCATACAGTCCTCATTTCTATCAGGTCCCTCTCAAGATTCACTGTCTTTTTGATACATGCTCCAGTTGTTCTTCATCCACAAACCTCAGTGCATCATAGCAAGTTAAAAGAGGCGTCTACAACTCACTTCTCTCAGCTTTGTGAAACTAGGCAAGTGTAATTATGAGCCCCTTCCAACTTTTTCCTCATTCAGATTTTACAAGATTTTAGAAATCTCTTCAAGAAGATTTTATTCGCAAACAGACCTTTACCTTCCAACCACCCAGGTACTGTGTTGCCCACGGGCCCTCTGTTCAGATAGGACTGACCTTGTCCTCCTTTAACAAAATCACTCCTTAATAAACGAGAGCATGTAGCATTAAGAACAGCAGGTATTTACCTGGAGTATGTATCTTCTCCCATCTTAGGAGTAAATACTCTGTAACTCAGTTGTATTTCTTCATAGTGACTGCCTGGTTCAAAGACTCTTACTGGGCTCTTCTGCACTCGGAAAGGGTGTTTACCAAAAACAGAGTAGGTAACAAAGCTGGGAGGGAAAGCGGGGAGAAAAGGGAATCAAAAAAGATAACGACAAAAATCTTTCTCAAACAATCAGGGCTCCTGGGCTGCTGCCCACGATCACGGATGCTTCATTTCTTATATTCAGAAGAAAAACAAATACTTGTGCTTCCAAATTTTCCTAGCACCTGTAAGCTTAATGCCTCCAATGAGCACTTGCTCACATCTTTATCTTCAAGCCCGTATTACGAAGTTTTGATAAGCTTCTTCCTTCCCAACGCCTCTCTCTCCACATGGATAAGAGCCACTAATAGAAGACTGAGATCAAAATCCTTGCCTCTTCTATTGCCTACATTTAGCAATCAGCAACTGCCTGAGCATTGTGTGAGACCCAAAGCACCGCCGTGTATTACACACTTATCTCTGCAAAACCACCCTGCACAAGTGACAACTTCCAGGCAGGGGGGAGGGGAAATTGTGCAGCTTTGTGGTAATTAAAGCACAGAAGAGTGTCACTGCTGTAGATAATTATGCGTTAGCAGTGAAATTACTTAATGGAATGAAATAAACTAAGCCAAATGTTTTGTTTTAGAGAGAATTTAGGGTCTGCAAAAGGTGTCCAACTGACAGCGCAGGAGAGCAAGAAAGACAATCCTCCATAATTCACAAAAATGATGTGACACCACAAGCGCCTGGCAGGCTTCCACATCCCACCCAGGCACAGGGGAGCAGAGGAGAAGCTAAAGAAAATGTCACCCTCCTTGGTCATTCAGGCTCTGATCTGTCTGATAAGCACCCACACCGGGACCAGTCAGTCACTAAGTAGAGAGGAACAACTGACTGAGATCATTTCCTCAATGAAGATACCCACTCTGAGAAAATGGAGTAGTTCAACCCACAGATCTTCCATAGCCCACCCCTACAAGCATCCATCAGAAAAAAACAACAAAACCCACATTTTTAGTCAGTGTCAGTACAGACAAGACAAAGGAACAACAGAAAAAACAGGATAAGTAGGTACATGGCCCACAATGGAACTACCTCCTCGCACCAAGCCCACACAGTCTTCCCCCATCCTCTCCTCCTGCCTTAACTGCACACCTACACACACTCCCACCACTGCTCTTGTCTAGATGGCTCTCAACAGCATCCTCCTGCTTGTTAAAACAAGGACTCTCAAGGTCAGTCAGAATTTATAAGGCAGCCATTTCATCTTTTGTGCCTCTCTGGCTACATTCCTTCCTAAAAGCTGCTGAATGTTGGAGATTCTGCTGGGTCTGAAAGGCCTGCCAACACCAAGGCCAATTAAGAGTTTCAGGATGAAGCATATTAAAGTTATTATGGGAGGCAGTTATGCAGCCAGAATAAATCTTAACTGAACCTTTAAGTGGTTTTTATAACTCTTGTTTCTCCTTCTTGAAAACAGATGAAAAGATACAAATCTCCTCCCTAAAAATCTGCAGGGATTCCAGCCAACCAACAACTTCTCCCGCAAGAGAAGGTTCTGCTCTCAAAGCAATAATTCATTTCATTCAAGGCCAGCCAGATCATCTTTATGTTTTAAACCCCAAATCACTCAAATCAGTCTGAAACTTGCAGTATCAATGAAGACTGACCTGAGATACTGCCTTTCCAAAAGCACTGCATATACACCTCAAAATTCCGCTGAAAAACTCCAGTATTGGGGCTTTTTTTTTTTTTTTCCAGTACAGGCCTTCTTAGTCTACAAAGTCTGACTGCAGTCAGGCAAAGGCAAGGGGACACAGATACTTATGGCCAATTTTTACAGGCCAGGCTTTGTAGGTAGTACCTAATTAAAAGGCTAAGATGTAGATCAAAACAGTCAATCTTAAAGAAGAGTCTCTGAGGAACAGAGGCAGCGATGTCTGTTTAGATAGTAAGCATGAGATGTCATTAAGACAGCATCCACCACTCTCCTCCCACCACTTCCAAAACCAAACTTGCTCTCAGCAGCAGTCATCTACCACTTCACGTAGTACTACTAGAAACCAACCTGAGAGCCAAAGACCAAAGAGCAATCCAAGGTGGCTGCAAACATACCACACACCATCATTTGTGTGGAAACTTGCAAAGTCTTCATGACAGCCTTGTCCTCACCTCTATAGCTTGAATACACAGTAACTTCACAAGCTACTATATCCATACACTGAAGCATGAAAGTGAGCCCTGGGAAGCACGGTGAGAAAATGAAAGATAGAAGCAGGCCAATTCACATCTCCAGTTTGGAAATTATGTCAGTAAATAGCAGCCTCACAATTGCAAACAACGTATTTCTATAGAAACCAAAGAACTTCAAAATCTTAGGGGTAAACTCATCCTGAAAAATATTATGGTAACTCTTGGAGAAGCTAGAGTCAGAACGAAAACAAATAAGCAAAAACTTTTGAGACATTTCATTGGTATGCAAGCAATTTTAGGGCTCAGCAGTTCCTGGTCCACCCTTGGAAAGGAGTCTTCATGTGTGTCCCTTCACTGCCACCTTCAGGAAATATCCACTGTTGTTTTCAAAGTGCTCTCGACACCACAGGAAAAATGTATGAACTCAGCGAAGGCATTATCACTGGCATGTAATTGAGATGCTCATTAAAAATCTTCAGTTCCAAGGTAAGAGTACAACTAGAATCACATCCCAAAGAACTGAGAGGTAGAGCACAGAGTCTGCAAGATCCATCCACAGAGCAGGCCCCAGGCTGAGCAGTGGGTTTGACCCCCCAAAAGGTACACTATTAATCTCCCAGATTCTGCACATGACACAGGTAATAGATTTTCGCAGATCCTAAATTCAAAGGGTATTAATGAAGATATGCTGTTTATGGATTATTTATTAGTCACCATTTGCACCATGACATTTTAAAGGTTGACTAGAAAAGCCAACAAAATCCCTCCCTCAAAAATAAAATAAGGCAAATCAAAACTGCTTTGCTAATGAAAGTGGAAAATTTTGTAAGAATTCAGTGTCAGTAATGAAGTGAAAAAAATAAAGACAATCTAATATCATTTATTTATTTACACACAAGTACCTTAAGTCTCTGGACAGTATATTGACTTTCCAGTATATTATATGAATTATCAAGCAGGAAACTTCGTTCCAAATCAGTCTGCATCATACTCCTAAAATAGGCAAATGACTTGAACTGTAGAGTGGAGCCTAAGCAAGCTCAACAGCAACATCTGCTGGCCAAGGAGCAGCAACATGAGATTAGTCTAATTATATGGAAGTTTATTATTCATTCCTACAAAGATGAGGATTTTTACTGCAGTTTAAGAATGTCCAGTAAGACATTTCTAGTGCAGAAAGCAGATGTAACTTCTAAAGATGCGCACAAACAACAAGGCAAAATTTTGCCTGCGCTTGCACATAGTCAGAGAAACCTCTCACTTACCAGTATCTGCCCTCCGAGATACCTGACAACAAAACACTGAAATTAAGAGGAGTTAAAACTCATGTTAGCAAGACTAGGCTGGAGGAAATTTCTTGTCTGGCTGCTTCAATCCTATCTGAAGAACACCCATGGTACCCCTTGAACTACTTTCTCTCCTAAGGGAGCAGCCCACATTTGCAAGGCCTGAGGCAGTGAAGTATTTATCAACCAGACTAGTCCCATCTACACAGAGGAGAATGGCAGCTAAGACCATTAGAGCTCCTTTCCCTCCAGGTGCCTTAATACATCCCTTATTAACCTTAGAAAATAAGCCCGCTAAGGCAGGATGACATTACTGGAGCAGGAGCACGGCTAATGGTCCCCACTTAATTTGGGCACAAACTGATACTCCATCTAGATTAATAACAATGAAAACACTTATTTTTACCCCAGATGCATAAAATTTTATGAACTACTTCTAAACTGTTCTAAAGAGAAGAAGATGCAAGTGACTGGCAACAGCTTCATTTAGACCTTCACCCCAGTCTGGAACAAGGGCAGAGTGACCTGAGAGCCCAGCTTCTGAACACGCATCAGATGGGAAAAGGTATTGACGCATCCTGCTTCTGTTACCAGTAAATGGACAGTGTCAAATTCCTACTTGCCCAGAGAACCACCTCTTTGCGCAGGACGCTGTATAACAGGAAATAACAGGCAGTAGGTTTTTAACACAATTCTATGATAACCTTCAGTAGCACAAAGCTTAGAAAAATTACACTGCAAAATGCTGAGCCTTGAACAGGAAAAGGAACACTGGCTGGGGGGGACGGGGATGACCTTTTTAATTGATAGAAAACTACAGGCTGGACTAACATTCATTATCTTTAAAGCTGTAGTTGGCTTTGCAGTTTAAAGCTCTCATGCTTTTTCAAGTTTTGTACTTAAAATTCTTGTACCCTGAAAAATTAGGGAAGAGGATTTGAGAAACATGCAAGTTTACTTGTAGCTGACATGAGTTTGTCATTGTCGTTTTAGGGGCATTATTTGGGGGGGGGAGGCTGTTTTGTTTTGTGGTGGTTTGTTGGGTTTTTGTTTCATTTTGGGTTTTGGTGGGGGTTGGGTTTTTTTGTTTTGGTTGGGTTTTTTTAAAAATAAACATTCCCTTATTCCTAATCCCCCTTTTTCCACACTTAGCTACCATATGAAGATAGAAAAATGACCAATTGCTGAGGTACGCAGCTAGGAAGGGAACAGCTTTTGTAAGTAACCATTTGTATATTGGAAGTTTGGAAGCTACAGGGGGGAGTCACAGTTTCAGCCTAACCGTGCCAATTACAGCTATAGGAAGATGAACACTGAGGAACAAATCCATTCTGCTCAGAGGCTGGGGAGAAGGGAAAAGGGGAGAAAAGAGATACAAGCCTATGTGTTTAGGAAAAGAAAGGGGCTTGAAGTCATCTGCTAGACAGTGAGCCACTTTTTTCATGGCAAAAGCTGAAGATCCAGTGAATGTACGCAGCAAGCTCTCAGTTCTAATTGGAAGAGCACTGGTTATTTCACAAATGTATCTGTAGTCTAATGTATTATTCTATGGAGCTTTTTTCTTTTTGGACAGTAATTATACATAGCCCTGCTCTGCCTGTTTGATCAATTTTTACTTTTGACTCCTACTGCATCATCCTTCAAGTTTCCCCATTATCACAAAGTCTTGGAGGCTAAAAAGGCTCTAAACCCCCAATGTAACATACAGACAGGAAAAAGAAAGCCAGCTAACTCTCTTAATTCCTTCCCTCCCTCATAAGCTTGCCGGTGTTCTATTTTCATTGTCTAAAAATCAAAGAGAAAGTCATCAGCTCATTTCCTCTCCCTTAGTACAGTCCCTCTTAAGAAGCTACTTCCCATCATGTTTTACTCAGTACTCATAAATAATAGAGATAATTGCAGATGGTCATAAACAAGCAGAGAAAGTATACATATATAGTACAAAGGAAACAATAAAAAAAAAATCTGATCTGCTCCAAAAGCAGAAGGGATTCCTGGCAAACAGCAGCAGCTGCATCCAGGTCATTTTTTTTAGTTGATGTAAGGCAACCATAGAGCCAAAAATAATACAGGGACAGACTTTAGATAAAGCTAAACAAGGGTGCTGGCAGCTCACCTCCCTCTGCAGCACATAGTTCCTACCTTCTCCACACATGCAATACACATCACTATTTCTTCCCTTGAAATGTGCATTAGGAAGGAGGAATATTGCTCATGGAAAGATAGGTTTAAAACTGCTGAAACTCTAAAATACCTAATCAGCATGCAATTAGGAAGGTGTTATGCTGACTGTAATAAAAAACTCTAAGAGATTCCACCCAGCTGCCCAAGAGTTAACATTATGTGTTTCTCATCAAAACCTCTTCCAAGAGGTTAAGCACACAATAGACTATCTAAAGCACAGCTAGAAAGGCTGCTTGAAATTCCACACATGTGCCTCAGCAATGTATTTCTATTAATGTCCAGTGTGTGTCAGCGTGAAGATAAGGTACCAACATCATGTCCAACCAGCCGGCTAGAGAATGGGACGCCATGTAAAACATTGTCTGATGCTTAGAATCCCGGAGAACAGTGGCGTTTGCAATCTCACCCGCTGCACACGTGCCTGATAACGCCAACAACGAGGAGAGGCGGCAGGAGCAAACCATCCTGCGGGTTTGGGAAAGTAAAAACACAGAAAGGGGAAGAGAGAGGGAGAGGGAAGCAAGCAAGAATAAAATTAAACTTCATCAGCAAGCACAAGCAGGTTTGAGGATGCCCAACTACAGCAGAGGGTCTAAACAAACTGGGAAAAAGCCTTAGAGAAATTTACTCTTCTTATCAGCTTGCTTTAACTTTTCTTTAAGGTTAGAAATAAAGAAATAACATCAGTGCTTATTTTGATTTCTCCCATCACACCACACAGACTCAACCTCATCTTCTAGTGTGATCCAAAGAAGCTATTTGTATTGGAAGCCTCAGGGAAGCTACTGTAGTTGAGGAAATGTGATCTTGAACAGGACACATCTGCTCTGTTGGACCTGGTACTCAGGACCTGAGAAGCCCATACGTTACCAGGAGCAGCTGCTGCGTGGGAACCCACTGGAGCAGCCCGTGCTGGTCTGTGCTGCGCACTGACTGGTATTATCACACAGAAAATGCTCCAGCCCAGCGGGAAACTTCCTATTAGCTGAACAGCTTGCTACTATCACCTGCAACTTACCTGTCTTTGAGACAGGTAAGCTGTTTGCGGATGGAGGGGTGGAAGGTAGCGATCCTGACTGGGAGAGCACCACACATCGAGGCGGTGGTGACCCACAGAGCAGTGAACCTGAGCAGATGCAGATCTGCCCTGTGCAGATACCACACAGCCTTCGGGTCTGTCTTGTGTGTCTAACAGGAGCCTGCAGGCAGCTGCCCCTCGGTACCAGCCCCTGCAGGACCTTCCCGTTATCTAAAAGGGCAGCCAGATGTTCTCATGTGAACGTCCTTTCTGAACAGACTTGCTTTCTTCTAAGAATATAATTGCTCAAATGATGAAAAAGGAGGAACCTCTCCATGCTACTTATAGTTTTGTTTCTGTTTCTAATCTATTCTATTCTAACTCTATTCTGCCACTTGTCAGCCTTTCTTACTGAGACCCAGAAAGAACGCTGCATCATTTCTCTCTCACACTGCCACCTGGGGCAGAACACTCTGCCCATCTCAGGTATCTTCTTTACCATTCCTCTGTGGTCAATGAGGACCACATCAAGACATAGACGTTAAAATTCCAAGAAAAGCTGGCAGAAGCACCAAAGCTAGTTTTCGCAGTGCTTAGGCAATACAACAGAAATGACATCCAGTGGCAAGTCACCTACCTCACATCCCCATCATTTGAGAGTGCAAGAGAAATCAAAGTGTTTCCATTTAGTGCAAACTTATTTCATACCTATTATATTAGCCTATAAAATTCATAATCTTGCTCTCCTTAAGTAACACTTTCCATCAATAAAATTTTCAGTGATCAAGGACTATTGGATTCAAGATTCAAACACTGCCATTTTTTTAAGATAGAATACAATGAATACTGGAAATCTATCACCAAATGCCAAATTAGATATATGTAATATTCAAAATACTCAAAACAGACATGCAAAATAATAATCCAAAACCAAAGTTTAACAAAAGTAGTGGGAACTACATTCTTATAACACTCTCAGCCTTTATACCTATGACAATCTCACACCACAAACCACCACACTAGACTAAATGCTGGCTCATAGGAAAGGAAAGTCTGCTGAAACACCCTGATGCATTACCAAGTCTGTTGCCCATGGACTCAAAAAATTAGAGCAGAGTTCTACTACTCCATAGCAGTCTGTCAGGAAAAAAAAGCTGCAGTAACAGCTTTTTTCCCATAAATGCTGAACCATTCATGGAAAAATATCAACATATTATTCTCTTATTTCTTTATGTATTGAATATTTTGTAGTTATAGATAGGGGAAAAGGAAGGCTAATCTTATCTTTTGCTTCTTAAATAACAGAATGGCTTTACAGAAACCCTGAGTCAGAACAAATGAATCTGGAAGAAGTTTCTGTGGAGTATATGAACCTATTAGACAAAAAAAAGTGTGAAATACGGGCACAGGAGAATTGAAGGCAAGACAGGGAAAGCAGGCAGCACCACGGACAACTTTAATTTGTTGCAGCTGTAGGACTTAAAAAGAGGCCAACCTTGTGATAAGGTCCCTTAGCCCAAGAGACTACAAAAATGAGAGGCTCAAACGACCATCAGCTGCTGAAATCTGCAAAAACTCTCCAAACACAAATTAACCTTCAGTCAGGAGATAAAAGACTGTCTGCAGAAATTGGAAGTTGCTAAAAAAACCCCTATAAATGTCTGACAAATCCTAGCAGCAGGAGCAAGGAAAATAAGGAGTATATATGCAGCAGCTCACTCTTGGCCAGATAACAGCTTTGCCCTCCCTCAGGAGAATATGGAGAAAGAGGAAGTTTTCTTTTGGTTTAGCTTGGCTTTGTTTTTTCTTCTCTGGGTTCACTGTAGTACACATCCTCCAAAACTGCTTTAGTTAAATATAGACCTCACTGATGCTCCAGAGACCAGAATTTATTTGCTTGCTGGAGGTAGAAGATGTGTAGATCCTCACCATACTCAACTTCAATGCAAACCTTTCCAAAGTCCACTGTTTAATACTACAAATTATTTTCTATAGGGATCCCTTAAATGTTTGGTGGTTTCATGAAAATAAGTCATTTCTTCACTGCAGAAAAGCATCCACTTCTCTAGTAGAAGGTAGCAGCCAAAGAAGAACCCAGCTCTGGGGGAAGAGAAGGGATGTTGTGGCCAGAAACTGTAGAATAACAGACCACTAACTTTCAAGATTCCACATATTAGCACATTTTCTTCAAAGGAAAGTCTAGAAAAGTACCTCTTAGCTCAGACAGCAAGAATGAGAGGGATAGAAGGAACAAGGTCTGAAGCTACTCAGTCTAACTATTTAAATCCCCCTATCAATAGCTTGCAAGATTTCGTAATAAACCATTACAGCTTAAACAAAAAAAAAATTCCCATTTGTATCAAGACACTTAAAAGGCAGTTCTATTCAATTAGTGAAAGCAATTGAAAAGTGCATTGCAAATTCTAGCTGAAGATAACGCCACTCCTGCTAACCTAGTCCCTTCCCTACCTGGTTTGCATGCAGGAGGGGTGGGTACCCCTCCTGGTCAGCATCTGACCCGCAGTAGGTGAATGTCCTGCAAACAGCCAAACCCCAGGACACAAGGCCCGTCAGGATGTACTGTCCCCACAACCAGCGGTACACACACTGTAAGGAGGAATTAATGTTCTAGTAACTAAATGCACTGGTCATTTTCTAAACAAAGCATAAAATAACTGAAAAAATGTGTCATTCCTTTACTAAAACCATGTAGATACTTGATGCTGTAACATCAATGAAAATCAAACTCAAAGAAAAGTAACTAAATGGGCTTTTTCCTCATTTTGTGCTGTTTTTTAAAATAACCCTCCACACCTGATTTAAATCAATGTTTTCTGTTTCGCTCACAAGAAACTTCCATCAATAAATATTTACAGAAATTAAAGAGCCACTAAACACTAAAGCCCAAGATGTACGTTAGTTAGCCATGTCTCCTCCCACGTTGCAGCTTTACAAAAAGAAGGGGTTTAGCCCTGTGTGCTACATTTTAGCTGCAGAGCAAACAGGACCACCAAAACTCGCCCTGATGTGAGCGGTATCCAAACCATAATGCAAAGCTCGCAGAGATGATACCTTTTATTATATCAACTCAAATAAGTAGGGAAAAAAAAAAAAAGTACAAGTTTTGACAAGAGAGGCCTGACCTCAGAAATGGCAGCTTCACCTCACTGATGGCCCCCACGCTATCACTGTTCAACAAACACCATGCTACTGCTGGACCTCAGACAGTCACTCCAGCTTGTCACAATGACAGGAGATTACACGCAACAAAATCCTAGTCTAATCTAGAGATGCTTACCTATGCTAATTAGCCAGGATGAAGCTGATCCCCACCTTATCACAAAGTCAATGAAAGCCTTAACAAAACTAAATCATGTTCAGCACCGTTTCTGATATCACCTTCAGTACCAGCTCAGCTACATCTACAGCCGATACTGCTCAACAACAACGGGCAATTCACAGCAAAGATGTGAGCAAGATTGGCTTGAAACTTCATCAGTGACAAGAAATCTAAAGAAAACCTTCCATGTACGAGCCAGCTGGATCATTCCTCTACACCTACAGAGCCAAAAAGGCAACACTGCTCTACCTGATACTCTCCTACTACCACCAAAATTCTTGTGCATTGTATCTGTCTATGAAAGGGCTGTTTATAATAGAATCGTTCAGGTTGGAAAAGACCCCTGGGATCATTGAGTCCAACCATCAACCCTACTCTACAAAGTTCTCCCCTAAACCATATCCCCCAGCACCACATCTAAACGACCCTTAAACACATCCAGGGATGGTGACTCAACCACCACCCCTGGGCAGCCTATTCCAGTATCTGAATGCTCCTTTCAGCAATTTTAAGCATTTTTACCTCCACATTATTTGAAATGGAGAAGAAAATATACCAGTTAAAACGTCAGCAGATAATATACACTCAACAAAGGGTGGAAGTGTCCAAAGCTTGCCACAGGCGAAGCCCAAGAGTTCAGAACCCCACATTCACAAGGTGACACCACTATCAAAAACCACTGTCCTGATCATAGGCTGCCCCAGACATGCATTCTTCCTTCTCTTGAATCAACAAGAAGATATGAGAGGCTCTGAAGAGCAAAGAGATTATTTCTGGGCAAGAAACCAGCTGAAAGAAACCAATAACCTATGACCAATTATAATCAGCTAATGGAGCAACCAGAGACTAACCCTAAATCCTTGTATTTCCTCCCATGCTCATATGCCAGGCTACACTAATCCTAATACTGCAATGCTGGAGCCACCAGAAAGCAAAGGCTGCTATCCAGCAAGCCAGTGAGCAGAGCATGACCAGGAACATCAGGAATAATAAGCCATCCATCATCGATAACTGGAGAAACACTTTCCCAGCAATTTAGGAATGCTGTGCCCAGTCTGTTTTCAAGGAGCAAATGCCCGTCAGTCTTGTATGAAAAAGCCAATCACAGTGCAAAGTTTGTCCTACCATCACCCCATTTCTGAATTCACTCTTTCAAAGTGGGAAGGAAGACAACGACTTTTGGTCAATAACTCTAACAAAGCCATTATCCTAGAAGTATTAAATGGGGAGATAAGAACTTCAGGGCTTTGCACAAATCATATTAGTTCAATTCTCAAATCCGAGTAATGCTTCTTTTCAAAGTATTAATTTCATTTATTCTATTTGCTCTCCCTCTGTCCTGATAACACAGGCACACATGGCCCCTAAATGAGATCCTCCTATTTTATAAGTTATAATCCTCCCTTTCTAGAGTAGTAATGAGATGTCTTCGCTTAATCGCGTTTATCCCCCCCCCCAGCTTCTGCTTTTTTCCATTCCCATTCCACATTGATTTGTCTCAAAGGTTTCAGAGAAAACCATCAGGCAGGGAGTCACCGGCTCCAAGAGGCTCATGATGCATATGCTGCACATGCTGCTCAGCCTTAGGAGATTACAAAAGCAGAAAGGAGAGAAAAGAGCAGCTTTGCTAGCGAAGTTTCTTTTGTTGGCAAGAAGGAGAAAAAAAGAAAGCCAAAAGAACTGAGAAGTTGAGAGAAGAGGTTTTGATTAATTGGAAATGAAAAAGGAAAGACTCCTGGTGCAGGGGAAAGGTGAGACTATTCACACCACAGTGAAGCAATTAAATAACTTGACTATGACAACTTTGGAAGTTCGTCATGCTAGAAACAGAAAAGGATTTCAAGACAGTTGTATTAATTCTTGGATATTTCACATGAGACTTAAGGCATGCTACAAGCTTTAGTCAAACACCCTAGGGCCTGCTGTGAAGCACTGTACATACAATCCCCGTTGTATTGTAAGTACCCACAGCATTAAATTATTCAGAGTCCAGTCAGCACCGCGATCCTGCAGTCCTGTACAAACAAACACAACATTCTATCTCTAACATAAATTGGTGAGAGTTCTTCTGCAACAGCTTATCAGGCTACTTCCATTTGAGCCAGTCTCCCATGGTAAATCAAAAGCCATATTTGCTCAAAGAGGGAAGTGAATGCTGCAGTGTTTCTACTCACAGAGCTGTTTTGCTTCTTGAACTAAAACTTTAAGGTGTTTTTCTTAAAATCTAAGGTATCTAGAAGCTAAAAGTACCTTGTTCAAAGTCAGAAAACAAAAAAAAAAATCAGGACAAAATGCAGAACAGCACCCAGGTACTTAACTCTAAATCCCGCTTGTAACCAGTGCAACACTTCAATAAAAAAAAAAAAAAGACCACAATGCAAAAACAAAACACACAACACGAGATTTTAACCTGCACCCTACCCCATAAATGAAGTAACCGGCCCCAGACGCTGACACGAATTCCCTAGCAAAGGCTAGCTCTAGTCCATGCTCTCTTCAGAAACATGCACTACATAATAAGACTGAAGAAGTGCTTCAAAGCAACACTGCCAATAATAGAAGTCAGTGAATGAAAATCATAAAGAGCAGATTAAATGACAAACGACATTCAGCACAATCAAAATGAAATCATTTCAAAATACAGCTACCGTCCTTGGATTGATGGTCTACAAGTGGTAAGGTTAAAGGGGAATATTGCAGCACTACGGGAGACAACTGTACAAGAGAAGGCTACAAATCACCAAACTGTTGAGGTGTTAAGAGCACAGGGCAGTTCAAGATCTCACTGAAAATATTCAGTAAATAAGATCTTTTTAATAATACGTGGCATGATTTTCAATTTTTACTAAATTAAGTGGTGCTAGAAGCAAATTAGTCTTGTAATTTCTTTCATGGGAGTTGTGTCATTTTTCTCTAGCTGTCCTTGGAGGTCACAACAACCACCGCAATCCTGGAAGTTGTTCCCACATAAATTTAAGCAGATAATTTCCAGTCCCATATGCACCTGACTCCCACTAGGAACACCTAGAGTTCCACTCGTATCTTCTACCCAAAAGAAGAGACTAATATCAAAGAGATAAAAGAGCAGCTCACAACCATTATTTGCCTTATATGCTAGGAATAAAGGACAGGAGAGTGAGCAAGAAACATTCAAGTCCTATTCTAAATAAAGGGGAAAAAAACAATACTGGAAGATAAAGGACAGGTATGATTTGAGTAGGAATCAGTACAATAAGGTAACCATGCCCAAAAGGAAACTGTAGCTGAGAAAAAGCAAGCCTGACAGGGATCCCAATAATTTAAAAGGCTGGCAAAACCAGTTTCTGCTCAGGAAGACTCTTAGAAGCTGACAGACAATAGCTTTGACCTTATCTTTGCAAGGACAGGCTAGACCTTTCCATTTTTAAGGATCTTAAATTTATGACTGATCAAGAGATAGTTAAAGAGCAATGAAATTTAACAGTTTCTCATTCTTGCACCATGTTCTGAGCTAACACTCCATGGTCACTATTTATCTTTTATGGGTTACACAAGGAGAGCCCGATTAGATTTTTGAAGAGCATCAAGCATGCAATATCTGGGTATGCAACATGGCAGGATTAAAAGCTGATTCAGGTAATAGAATAGCTTTTGTATATTAGCAGTCAGGTCCCAACTCATTTTAGAGGTGTCCTCTTTACACTTCACAAATACTGCGTGACTCTGCCGGTCACATTTCTCCAGGATTACTTCACACCTCACTGCAGGAGGGCAGGGCTCTCCTTCTGGGCCAGGCCACATATTTAGATTGCACAATAAATCCACCAGCTTCTTCCCTCGCCTCTTTACAGAGGTCCATCAACTGGATTCATAAAGGGAATATTCTTTTTCTTGTGGAAGAGTTAACAGCGCTGACCCAGATGTCCTATGCAGAGGAACGGCAATAACCTGCCTCAGACATCGCTATTCTGAAGCTCAGCAATCATGCAACTTCCCATGCTCAGGGTACAATCTGCCAAGAGGAAATTTCCTACAACACAGCAGCTGCTCACAAGCTATATCCAGGAGAGCAATCTCAGAGACCTACCAATCCAACCACATACAAACATTACCATGGACTCAAAAAGCACAAATGGGTCCAAACCCACAAATGGATAACTTTATGGAAGACAATTTTATTAAGTACTATTAAACACCAAGGTGAAAATACAATCCTTTGCTGAAGTCTCTAAGCCCCAGAACGGCAGAAGTTGCAAGGGTACAGAGGTGGGAAATACTGCTGTACTCCTACTCTGCTCTCATGCTCTCTGTAAGGAGCTGCTATGGATCGCTACTAAAGATGGGCTATAGCTAGAAGGGCCTCCTGTCTGAAACACTGTGGCTGTTCTTACAGGAATTTTATTTATTCAACTCCCTAAAATGCCTTCATATTATAACCTCAAAATGCTCCACAGCCAAGTCATGTGCCTTGGTAAGTTGTGCCTGTTAGCACTCAACATACAGAAGAAAAAAACATGCTCATAGAAGGATTCTTCGCTAAAATCAAGTGTATGCAACAGATCAGTAGGATGGAAGAAACACAAAAAAGACCATCATTACTCAAGTCTGTCCTCGCCCTCAGCCATCCTTTCAGTATGTACAGGCAAGGAGAATTACTCTTAGTCTAGTTCTCTCTGTGAAGTTTCAACATCAGTCTAAACAAACAGTTTGATCTCACTGTGGCAAGCACAGTCCCACCTCACTGTCACACTCTGACACCTCATACCACTGCAGGTGAGGAAAAAGTGGCAGTTTCAGTAAGACTCTGCACTGTTTACAAGCAGCACACTATTACCATAGCAATATTAGTATTTAAAATAAAATATAAAATAGTACGATGTGATGAAC